>SIJG01000096.1:146808-194421 GCA_023374025.1 Heterodera schachtii | reverse complement strand
ATTTTTCGGTTATAACTCGGCCGGGTTTGCAGCCACTTTTCATGAAAAGGGATTGTGCACTTTTTGAGCTTTATCCATCTGTGTTTTTCGTTTTTTTATAAATTTTCTGTCAAGAAAAACCTGGCCCCCTCAAAGGATTTTCACCTTCTTTTCTGTATCCTTTTTGACAGATTTTTCCAGAAAAACGGAGGGCACTTGCGTGTAAAAATTATTTGAGGGCTAGGCATGTGGTCTGTGCTGTTGGCTCCAGCAGGAGGGGAGGGGGGGGGGGGGGGGGGGGTCCGGGTTCGACGTACCGAACGCATTTCCCAATCATCAAAATTTTCTACTTTTTGTCCGAGTGGTTAGAGATTGGTCCAAATTCGTGTCAGAATATGGTATCCATTTTGGGTTTAAGAGAGTTCCCACCTGAAAAGTTGCAGTTTTTAAGCGATTTATTAATAAATTTCAATAAAAATTAAACGAATTGGAAACTTTATAATTGCGTCATCCTTAAAATTTTAATGTTCGCATCATAAGTTAATATACAAAATCAAACTACATTAAAAATTTTGTATAATTCTGCTGATGATATTAGTTCAAATCAAATATTGTAACAAAATTGAAAGAATAATTAATTGACTTTTAATTTTCATTTTCAAAAAATGTTTTTTTTTTCAGAAATGGTGGACAGATTAAACAAAAACCAAAATCGGCGGTGTATGTCGTTTCGATACAAAGTCATTTCGATACTTTTCTGTCTGACCTTAGCGCGTAAAATAGTTGTAGATTCACCATTCAAAATGCAAATCAGTAGAGAATTTTGTGCTCTTTCTGATAAGCCTATTCATATTTTACAAAAAAAATTTTCCTAACCCCCTAGGATTTTTTTCAAAAATTTCCCCGATTTAAAGCCGTTTTTGGGTGTTCAGATCACCATGAAAGAGTGATGTGATCTGATCAAGTTGGTGCAAAAGACTTTTTTGATCAGCATCAAAAGTTATGTTAGCATGAATTATTTCAGATTTTTCTGTGCTTTCAAATTCGAGATTCAAAAGTGTTTCTAAAAATATTCTTGTGATTTTCTTTTATTTTTTACCAATCTTAAAAATAATGTAAATTGGTCGTGTGCGATTAAAGACTAATTTAATTATTAAATTTGCATAAAGATACCCTACATGATCAGTAGGGCTTCCATTTTTAGGCAAATGCCTAAAATTTTTGCGCACTTAATATGCATAGATAAGTACGAAAAAAGCATTTTCCGCTTGATTTGGGGTGTTTACGATGACTTTTATAATGCCTATTTTTGCCTATTTTGAACTTTTTGTGCTTAATGCCTAAATGCCTATTTTTGTGCCTATTTCGCCATTTTTGGCGCCTTTTTCAGGATTTTCGGAAAAATTCTTAACAAAAATGAAAATTACACCCCTAAGAATCGCCCGAAAAAAATTTCAGAAAATACACCCCTAAGAATTGAAAAAAATTTTCACAAAAATTTATCCTCAAAATTCATTATTTTTTCTTAATAAAAATTTTTGGTTTAAAAAATTATCTTTATCGAAAAGAACTTTAAAACAATTGAAATATGGGCAAAATAACTTTTTTGATTAAGTTTTTACGTGATTTGCAACCTAAAAAGCGTTAATAAAAAAAATTTTTTTGCCTATTTTCGTGCCTATTCGGGGATTTTTGTGCCTATTTAATGCCTATTTCACGATTTTTTATGCCTAAAAATGGAAGCCCTAATGATCAGACTTAATGACCAAATAAAGATGGGATTTTTAAACAGAGATATTTTTAACATTTACACTTATACAAATAAATAAAAAACATCAAAACGATTTTTTTTAATCATCACTTCCGCCGCTGCTATTTCCTCGTCCGTTTTCTTCCTTTTCCTCCTCCCTTTTACGTTGCTGCTCCCATGTACGTTGAGGGGACAAATTCGCGCTCGGATCCTGAAACCAATGAATTATAAAAATTTTTTGCAATTGCTTCGGATTTATGAGGATGGATTTTTATTTTTTTTGGAGTTTTTTAATTAAAAAAATATAAAGTTAAAAATAAATTACACAGCAATTTTTAAAAAATTTCCGTGGGAAAATGAAACGTGGTGAAATGATCCAGCTTAATTTATTTATTAAACAATTTTTTTGAAATTGAGAAAAGGAAAATGATGTTGGGGTTAAGTAATTAAATTAGGTAGTTTTAGGACTTTCATAAAGAGCTTCAGACCCAGATTTTCATAATTGGAAACCTCTGTTATTTCGGACGCTCAAAAAAAAGATACGTATTTCTCTGAAAATTTTTTCAAAATTTTGCGGTTTTTGACGGTTCAGAATTGGACATAAAAAAGGCAGAGTCCTCCACTGAAAACACACTCATCCTAACAGTTCTATCGCTCACCATTCTGTTGGTTCGCATTGGCTTCGGTGCAATTGCTGACACCAATCGTCCCATCAGACAGCCGACGACGTCCCAGCGGCAGCGAATTGCATTTGCTGAAAGGGGCCAGGAAAACTTTATTTTTATCGTAATTTCAAAAAAAAAAAGTCAATTTTCAAAACCGTCTTAGATAACTTTAACGCAAAAAAATGTATTTTTAATAAAATGGAACCCCCATTAGCTATTAAAAACACGGAATTTCTTTAAAAAATTCAAAAAATTTGTCTTTTCCTAAATTTACGAAAGTAATGAAAAGAAAGTCAGAGAGATGGAAATGAGATACCAACCTTCTAAACCTGTTCATTCTGTTGGTTTGACTCACCATATTTTGATAATTTTGGACCCAGTCTATTTTTTTAGACCCAACGACCCATAAAAATGCATTTTTAATAAATGGAACCCTATTAGCACTTAAAAACCCGGAATTTAAAAATTCAAAAAAAAATTTGCCTTTGCCTTGGAAGTCGTTTCGCATGTCCCTTCCGCTGCACTTTCATCGCTATGGTCATCGGCAGCTTCGCTTCAACATCGGAGCGTCTGTTCATCCAATCTTTAAATTTAGTTGAAAATAAAATCAATTATCAATAGAAAGGCCACTTAGCCAAAAATTTATTTAAACTATTTAGAAATACGAACATTAAAATTCATTAATTAATTACTAAGTTTTTTGATAATGCGAAATTTAATATTTTAATGGAATTTTAGTTTATGCCCGCCCCAAAAAAGTCATGATCCCGAAAAAAAAGAAAGCACTTTTCTATAAATATTTTTCAGGATTTTTCGAACATAGACTAAATGTAGGATGAAATAACTTTTAATTCTTTTTAAAAACATTTTAAATTATAAACTGATAAATCCCACCTTTTATTCTTGGCCAATAACAGGCCACGACGATAGCCGCCGCGACCAAAAACAGCAAGCAAATGATGATGATGATGGTGGTGTTGCCTCCTCCATCTGATGTTGGCGGAGTTGTTGTAGTTGGCTCAATTTGCGTTGTTGTTGTTGTTCCGCTGATAGGGCAACGGCCTTGTGCCACGGCTTTGGCGGCGGCGAAAAGCCTCCGATAAAGAGGAGCACCATCCCCCAAAGGAAGATCGATACGCCAAAGACCTTTGAATAGTAAATTAATAATTCTTTTTAAATTTTTAATATTAAATGATAAATCCCACCTTTAATTCTTGGCCAAAAGCGCCAGACGGCGATGACCGCCGCCACCGCCACAATGAAGACGATGACGATGCCGGCGTCATGTCCATTCCTCCTTCCTCCCCATGAGGAGTGGTTGATGTTGGTGGTGTTGCTGTTGTCGGTTCTTTCGTGCCGTCCTGGCACTTTGGCTTTTTCCCTGCCTCCTTGGCGGCCTCCTTCACATCTTGAAATTTGTCGGTTGTTGTTGAACTATCGCCAATAGCAGATTCATCACGACGATGAAAGCGAAGAACTTAGAAGTGGTAAGAGTGAAAATTTTAATTATAAATTTGAAAATTGGGAATTTGCCTAGTTGATGCCTGGTCGGGGTGGCAAGAATAAAAATGATTTGTTTAAAAAAAATATTTAAAATAAAAGATATGCTAAAAATGGCAAATCAATGAAAATTAATTCTCACGAATTTTAGAATAAAATTTATTTTTTTAATAAATTTAGTGCTTAACCGGGGTTTATTTAACCATGGTTAGCTTAACCATTGTTAAAGACGAGAATACATATTTTGGTTAAAAATAAACCGCGGTTAACTTAACCGGCGGGAGACGGGAATAAGGCCACAGGACTCTAATTCGAATTGATTTTTTTCATGAATGGATAATTTTGTGGTAATTTGGATGAAAAACAATGCTTCAATTATTAATTGGATAGAAAAGCGCAATTTTCGCTAAAATTTGACCAGTTTTAACGTATATTTAAAAATAAAATTTTTTTTTCCAATTTTTTTGTTCGAGTTCGGGTCCGAAGATTCGGAATTAGGCAAACCCAAGTTCAGATTCATAATCAGCACACTCGAAAACCCCCAGAAACTGATTTTGAGCCAAACTAAAAAAAAAGGAAGTTAAATTAGGGACACCCATTCTTCAGATTTTACCTGGGAATTTTAAAAGGCAAAAAACTTACACAGTGCATAAAGTTAGTGAAAATATTTATTTACATTCGAAATTGAAAAACATAAAAAAATACAAAAATGAAAAAAGTATAAGAAATGAAATAAAAATCATCATCTTCCTCGTCATGTTCAAGCTGTTCACCACCAGCCGCCTGCTGTTGTTGGTATGCCGAGTCGGCCAAAAATGACTGAAGCCTTTGCGCCTTTTGCTCAATGAATTCGTCCGAAGGCAACGGCAAACCCTGAGAATAAGAATACATTTTTAATATGTAAATTTTAGTAAAAAATGAAAAAAAAATTATTTGAAAGGATATGAGGAGGTTAAAAGCTTGGTTGGTCCCAGGTTTCGGCTTGGTGGGGGGGGGGGGGGGCACTACCCCTGAAACTGCTGTTTAGACTATCAGGGCTTCGGGCACCAATTAGGAAAATCGGTAATTTTATCATAAATTGCGAAAAATGTAAAAAAAAAATTTCTATCTCCGATCCTCTTACAATTAGTAAAATCGGATGCACCTCATCCCCCGCGAATAATTAAAAACAATTTAAGAAAAAAAATTTCTAAGATTTTTTTCTTTAAGAATTTCTAACAAGGGAATCCCCTGAACTGTAATTCGAAAAATTGATAGAGCAAACCCGAGTTCTAATGTGCATTTTTAATATTTCGCCTCATAGCAAGAAATCCAAAAAGTTAAAGGGCCTCAAAAATCGAAATTTTGGCTGTGTTTCACTTCGGCGATGGTGGCCCAAGTGACGAAAGTGAGCAGAATTGGTGGCTCAGTTGGTTAATTTCGAGTTTTTGGAGGTCCGGGTTCAAATCCACCACAAAAATAAATGAATTTTATTTATTTAGTCTATAGTAAAAACAAACAATTTAAAAAAATTCACAGTAGAAATCGACCCTGCTCTATCCAATGGTATATAACTACAGTTCGGGTGGTTCCCTTGTAAGTTCAAAAAATTTTTTTTTTAATTTCTCAGGGTGGGAACGATATGGGGGAGATGAACTGCTCCCAGTAAAATGCGGCTAAAAATTTCCCGCGTTGTTCCACTTTAAGACTGTTAGAAATTTTTTATTTAACCTGAATGTCCATGTCGGCCACCAACGGATGCAAATCGACGGGACCGACCACAGCGCAAATCTGTTGAAAAGAAAAAGGATTATTTACTTTGTCTGAAAATTTCTGATTTTTTTTTGTTGTAAATGCAGGAGTTTGGATCCCCAATTGGGCACTTTTGAAAAATTCCAACTGATTTTTTGATAACCAATTAGAATATTAGTCTTTTTTAACCCCCCGCCCGTTTTTTTTTTACAAAAAGGCGAAAATGAGTGAAAGACCCCCCAAAAAAAAGGGGGGGGGGAGTCAAATGCCATAAAAGATAGCAAATTGGTAACTCTATTACATATTCAGCCAGATCAATTCCCAAATCAATGCACAACAAACACCTTATTAGAGAAAGGACTGCTGCTGTTAGGCTATTAGGTCTTGGGGCACCACTTCAGGGGTTATCCACTAAATAAAGCCATCTTAATCCTTGCCCAATTATGGGATTCAAACTGGGGGTATTTTGAAAAAATGTTTGCATTGTTTCCCTATCTCCCATTTAACACATAAAAAACCTCTGACCATTTCACTGTGTTGGTCGAAGCCGGATATGGCACGGTTGAACTGCTCCAGCCATACGTGTGCAAGGGGGGGGTCAGGAAAAGGGTCGTGCGTTCGGCGATGGCCCCCCCTAGGGGGGGTCAGCACCAAAATTTTTGCGTTCGATCATTTTTGCCCCGGTGAAGACCTTTTTTTTTTTTTTTTTTGCTTTTCACACTCTTTTTTGCGGCGCCTTTTTGTCAGTGGTCAATTTTTTGCTCGACCGACCATCTTTTGCATTTTTCATGCCGGTTTTTTCGCGCGCGGTACACTTTTTCCACGACTTTTTTTTTTTTTGCTTTTCGCACCGTGTCCCGACTTTTGCGGCCCCGACTTTTGCGGCCCGACATTTGCGGCCCCGACTTTTGCGGCCCGACATTTGCGGCCCCGACTTTTGCGGCCCGACATTTGCCGCTATGTCCAAAATCGGGTTCAAAATTAAGTTTTTTCAATCCCTGATCGCAAAAAAGCTTTAACTAAACGATAGAAAGTGATTGTATCCGATCATTTTTGTCTCCAATCAATTTTTGAAAAAATAATAAAATTTTCAAACAACAGAATTAAATTTTCTAATAAACTAGAATACAGTGCTTTCTTAATTTTAATGCTGTTTAAGCTATCAGGGCTTGAAAAAATGCAACTTTGAATTCAATTTTAGACATAGCCGCAAATGTCTGGGCCGCAAAAGTCGGGCCGCAAATGTCGGGGCTCCTTTCGCACCACTTTTTTTTGCGGCGGTTTTCCCAAAAAACTTTTGTGGAAAAGGGGTCCGGCGGTGCCGATAGGCGCCGCCGGGAAAATTTTTGAAAATTTGATTGTGAATTGTTAACAGATTTTCACCAAAAAACGACAAAATTTTTCGGAATTTGGGTCAACTTTTTAAGAGAATTTTTAATGAAATTTATAAAAAATAGGCAAAGTTTTTGAAAATTTGCAGCCCCTCCTTTTACGTTTGAACGCACGAGGAAAGGATGTCGAACGCAGAAAAACTGGGAAATTTTGGCGAAATTTCTTAGGGAAATAGTCAATTTTCAAGTCCCCACTTTTGCGTTTGACAAATCGCCCTCAGGGTTAGTCGAACGCAATGCTCGACCCTTTCCTTGAACATACCGCTTCCTTTTCTCGTTTTTTTCCCCTTTCCTTTTCCTTTTCTCCCTCTTTTTTCTTTTCCTTTTTTCCTCTTTCTCCTTTTTCGCGACCCCCCCCCCGCCTCGTGCGTTCGACCACCCTCCGACCCCTTGCGTTCGGCGTCACGACCCCCCCCCCTGCCTCCCCCCTTGCACAGCTATGGCTCCAGCTGGTCGGTGACAAGCGAACCGCCGAACAACGCATCCAACCGGCACAGCTCGTCAATGGTCAGCGTAATTGATGCCAATTTGGTGGCAAAATGACGATCCTAAACGGCATGGAAAGTTTTAATTTCATTTGTTTAAAAAAACGGGGGGCTTGAACATAGCTGTGCAAGGGGGGAGGCAGGGGGGGGGGGGTCGTGACGCCGAACGCAAGGGGTCGGAGGGTGGTCGAACGCACGAGGCGGGGGGGGGGGGTCGCGAAAAAGGAGAAAGAGGAAAAAAGGAAAAGAAAAAAGAGGGAGAAAAGGAAAAGGAAAGGGGAAAAAAACGAGAAAAGGAAGCGGTATGTTCAAGGAAAGGGTCGAGCATTGCGTTCGACTAACCCTGAGGGCGATTTGTCAAACGCAAAAGTGGGGACTTGAAAATTGACTATTTCCCTAAGAAATTTCGCCAAAATTTCCCAGTTTTTCTGCGTTCGACATCCTTTCCTCGTGCGTTCAAACGTAAAAGGAGGGGCTGCAAATTTTCAAAAACTTTGCCTATTTTTTATAAATTTCATTAAAAATTCTCTTAAAAAGTTGACCCAAATTCCGAAAAATTTTGTCGTTTTTTGGTGAAAATCTGTTAACAATTCACAATCAAATTTTCAAAAATTTTCCCGGCGGCGCCTATCGGCACCGCCGGACCCCTTTTCCACAAAAGTTTTTTGGGAAAACCGCCGCAAAAAAAAGTGGTGCGAAAGGAGCCCCGACATTTGCGGCCCGACTTTTGCGGCCCAGACATTTGCGGCTATGTCTAAAATTGAATTCAAAGTTGCATTTTTTCAAGCCCTGATAGCTTAAACAGCATTAAAATTAAGAAAGCACTGTATTCTAGTTTATTAGAAAATTTAATTCTGTTGTTTGAAAATTTTATTATTTTTTCAAAAATTGATTGGAGACAAAAATGATCGGATACAATCACTTTCTATCGTTTAGTTAAAGCTTTTTTGCGATCAGGGATTGAAAAAACTTAATTTTGAACCCGATTTTGGACATAGCCGCAAATGTCGGGCCGCAAAAGTCGGGGCCGCAAATGTCGGGCCGCAAAAGTCGGGGCCGCAAATGTCGGGCCGCAAAAGTCGGGGCCGCAAAAGTCGGGGCCGCAAAAGTCGGGGCCGCAAATGTCGGGCCGCAAAAGTCGGGGCCGCAAAAGTCGGGACACGGTGCGAAAAGCAAAAAAAAAAAAAAAGTCGTGGAAAAAGTGTACCGCGCGCGAAAAAACCGGCATGAAAAATGCAAAAGATGGTCGGTCGAGCAAAAAATTGACCACTGACAAAAAGGCGCCGCAAAAAAGAGTGTGAAAAGCAAAAAAAAAAAAAAAAAAGGTCTTCACCGGGGCAAAAATGATCGAACGCAAAAATTTTGGTGCTGACCCCCCCTAGGGGGGGCCATCGCCGAACGCACGACCCTTTTCCTGACCCCCCCCTTGCACACGTATGGGCTTGAATAAAAAAGTAATTTTTAAGGGGAAATTAGGAAAATTTAAACAGCAGAATTAATGCTCCTAAAAAAGCAGAAGAGTACAATTTCTTAATTTTAATTTTGCTTACAATTAGAAAATTTTCAAGAAAAAATCATAGAATTTTTTTTTATTGCAAAAAATTTCGGTTGTGGGGGAACGAACGGCTCCCAGTCTCAGTATTTGTCCCATTTAAAACTGTTAGAAAATGTGCAATTTGTTTCACCTGAATGTCCATGTCGATTTGGAAGACGAAAATGCGCCGACGCGGGAACGCCACATGGTGCAAATCGACGGAATCGACCACAGCGCAAATTAAGGCAATCTGATGAAAAAATGGGTTTTTTCTTTTCTTTTTTTTTGAAAAATTAAGATGTGGGGGGGGGGAGGGAGTTGGGTAATGAATCCCCCAAATGGGTGTTTTTTGAAAAATTTTAATCGCGTTTTTTTGGAACATTTTTTCAACCCTACAGGGGGGGGGGGAAGTTCAAGTCAAAGCAATTTGTAAAAAAAAATAGAATTGTTTTTTTCAAAATTATTGCACACCCTAAAAGCTAAAAAGCTGTAAATGCGAGAACATTTGATCAAGAAATTTTTCTAATTCAAAAAAATGGAAATTAGAGAACAGGGCGGAAAATTTTGAAAAATTTAAGACGAATTTGGTTTTGCATCTTGTCAAAAATAAAATAAAACTGAAATCATTTCAAAGTTTCAGAAAATACACCCCACTAATAATGAAAATTTGAATGGGCCTTGATCAAATAAGAAAAAAATATATGACCTAAAAACCGAGTTTTTTTTTTTGCTTAATTTTTAAAAATTCTGTGATTGATCCTATGTGGGCCGGATTTCGCCAAATCATTTTCACCTTTTTGTCACCGATTTCCACCATAAAAGCTTCGTCCGGAGAGAATGGGCAGGAATAATCAAGTCGAAATTCGCTTAAAAGAAAATTTATTTTTGGTAATTAATTTAATTATGATAATTACAGTGCAGCGAATTGGTTCTCATCACTGAGCAAAACGCAGCGAAGAAGAGAAGAGGACAAATTCACCTGAAAGAATCACTAATTAATTAACAATGATCGGATTTATATTTGCCAAACCCATAAAAAAAATGTACTGAAAATTTAATATATGCAAAAAGCTGTTAAAAAGGCCCACATTTAATGATTGTTTTGATGACTCATAATACTCTGATTTGCAGTGTTAAGACAAATTACCGCACCCTTCAGAAGGCTATTTAAGAAGAAGCCGTTAATTAGAGAAAGAAATACTGCTGTTTAGGCTAACAGGGCTTGGGGCACCAATTAAGAAATTCGGTAATTTTATCACAAAGGCGAAGAAACCAAGAACAAAAAAATTCTATCTCCGAACCCCCTAATAAAATTGGGTGCAACGAGGGAACCACCCGAACTGTAACTCGGAAAATTGATAGAGCAAACCCGAGTTCTAATGTGCATTTTTAATATTTCGCCTCATAGCAAGAAATCCAAAAAGTTAAAGGGCATCAAAAAACGAAATTTTGGTTGTGTTTTACTTCGGCGATGGTGGCCCAAGTGACTAAAGTGAGCAGAATTTGTGGCTCAGTTGGTTAATTTCGAGTTTTTGGAGGTCCGGGTTCAAATCCACCACAAAAATAAATGAATTTTATTTATTTAGTCTATAGTAAAAACAAACAATTTAAAAAAATTCACAGTAGAAATCGACCCTGCTCTATCCAATGGTATATAACTACAGTTCGGGTGGTTCCCTTGTAAGTTCAAAAAATTTTTTTTTAAATTTCTCAGGGTGGGAACGATGTGCGGGAGATGAACTGCTCCCAGTAAAATGCGGCTAAAAATTTCCCGCGTTGTTCCACTTTAAGACTGTTAGAAATTTTTTATTTAACCTGAATGTCCATGTCGGCCACCCACGGATGCAAATCGACGGGACCGACCACAGCGCCAATTAGGGCAATCTGAAAAAAAACCGGATTAGATTTTGATTTTTTGTAAATGGAGGGGGGGGGCGTGAGTTGGGTAATGAATTTAAAAAAAATTCAAAATTCAAAAATAGGAAATTTCATTTTTATCATTTCAATATAATAAATCAATTTTTTGTGAATTTTTGGAATTACGAACATACATGGAAAAGGTGGGGGGGGGGGGGGTACCCAAAATTTTTTCGAAGGGGTCTGGGAGGGGGGGAGGGTCAGCGGCCAATTTTGCGACGGGGTCCCGGCCATGTAAATCGATCTTTTTTTTTTTGCTTGCGGCATGATTTTTTCAAGAAAATTTAGCGAAAAAGGGGCCGGCGGTGCCGGCGCCGCCGGGGAAATTTTTTGAAAATTCGAGTCAATTTGTTAACAGATTTTCACCAAAAAACTGCCAAATTTTGCGATTTTTTAGGACTACCTTTGTTTTATGGGGGTTGAAAAACAAAGCCGCCGGAGGCTCTATTTTAGGAAATACGGTTAAATAAAATGCTGAATGCCAGAAAAAATTCCGCCGCCCACCTGGCCAAGGCCGGGAAAGCGTTGGGCGAGCAGTTCCAGCGGCGAGTCGTCCAAGTCCCGAGCAGTTCCAGCGGCGAGTCGTCCAAGTCCAACTGGTCCACGTGGTGCTGCGTGAAGTAGCCAATGTTCAGCCGACGGTTGGCACTCCGTGTGCCATTGGTGGGTCTGTGGTCGCCCAGCAACAGTTTGAGCAGCGTCGTTTTGCCGGCCCCGTTTTCGCCCACGATGCAAATGCGCGAGTCGGAGCGAGAACCGATGCAAACCTTCTGCAAAATACAAAAGGTTAGACATTGGAAGAGCAGTAAAAAATTGATTTTTTTGTTTGTTGGGGAATTAGACGATAAGTGAAGAAAAAACGCCAAAAACAAACAAAAATTTAAAATGATCAACAGTTTTTCTATTTTAATTGTTAATCAACTCTCAATTCACAAGAAATTTACAGTAAAAATATAAATTTTTAAAAAAGTTTCAACTTTCAAACTAATAAATAGAAAATTAGCATTTGTTTTTTGTTGAAAATCTGTGTGTTTTTAACAAAATTTCGTAAAAAATATTACGAGATTGCATTCGTCAGAAGTAAATTAGGAGGGAAAGGCAACAAAATGGGAGCACTACGTCCCCTTTTTTTTGATTTCTTTTTATAAAAAATAATTTTATTTTTTACAAAAAAATGGGGGAAGGAGCTGCTCTCAACAAAACACCTAAAAATTTGCGCTTGGCCCCATCGCAAAATTCGGTGGACCATTTCCCTATCCCAGCGGAGTGAGTATGCAACCTGGAAAATGTACGGCGTTTCCTTGGAGTAACGGAAGGCCACTTCGTCCAGCTGCAGCACCGGGTTGCCCAACTTGTCGCAGTCCTTGAAGTGGAACACCACGTCCGAGTCGAACTCGACGGGCTGCAGCACCGGTCTGGAACATTGGAATACAAAATGAGCATAACCACACAAAAGTGCAAAATAACGCATTAAAAATGTCGAAAAAACCAACCAAAATCTTGCTGCCCGAAATTTAAAATGAAATTTGCAATATTTTTTTTTTCTTACAGATTTTGACCCGTCCCATTTATCATTTATAATCAATTTCCATGATAAAAGACAGATAGATAAGAACCAAATAATTTAAAATAAAGAAATATCAAAAAAAAGGTCGCCAGAAACAAAGTGTTCAAAAAAAAGGAAAAACAAAAAGGTCGTCGCCGGGGAAAAATAGGGGCCGACGTAAGAAAAATTGGTCCTGGCGCACCCCCCCCCCCCTGCGCCAAACGTCCACGTATGGGGGTCTGACTGGCGCACCCCTTGTACATGTATGGTCCCTTGGCCAACATTTGGTTTTAGATGCCTTGGGTTGGTGCCATGAAGGCATGGTTTAATGGCCAGCAGGTCCACCTATATTCACACACCTGTTGATTTTGGCCTGCAGTCGTCGCTCTTCGGCCAGCAATGCCTCGCGGCGCGTGTCCGACGCAAGAACAAAGTCGATGACCGGCGTCTCGTCGCCCTCCACCTCCTGCTCAACACTGAGCATTGTGATGTTGGACGGGATGACCAACTGTTTGCTGGAAAAGAAGTGAAATTTTAAAACAAGTACTTAATAATGTGTTGTGACAAGGGGAGAGGGACGGGAGGCCATAAAAAATTATGGAGCAGGACAAAACGTTGCCGCCGAAACGTCGCCGCAAATTTGATTAATTTAAAAAAAATCAAGAAAAACACCAAAAATTTATGGTTATCTAACCGAATTCGAAAAAATTTTATCAAGAAATTCAGGGGAACAAAAAAATTTTCAAGTTCTTCATGGAAATTTTTTTAACATTTTGATTTTATATACAAAAAGAGGTCTGTTCACCGACGAGGCTATCTCCACCCACAATTCTCTGATGATAAATTTAAAAAAATAAACCAGTGAAAGCCAAATTTTGAATAAATACTTAATTTTCTTATAAATGTAATTAATATTTAAACGGTTAGAATACCATGAAAGCATTGTCAACAGCGTCGTTTTGCCAATTCCGTTCCGTCCCACCAGCCCGTAGCGATGGCCGAAAACCAGCAACAGATCGGCACTGCTGATCAGCTTGTTGCCAAACGAAATGTCCACATTCTCCAGCTTCACGTCCATTGTGTGCGAAAGAATTCGTCCGAAGGCAACGGCAAACCACAACTTATATACAATCTAAAATTAAACAATGTAATATTCATTTAAATGAAATGCGTAGGAAAAAACTGGATTAAGCCCGTATTAGGATTTGGGTTCTAGTGCACTTTGAGTCTAATCAATTAGCTATACCTGGCTTTTATACAATAACTTTGTCATGTTCGAATAAAACCTATATTTTGTTTTAATTCGAAAGCTCAAAGTCGAAAGAAGCTAAAACATATAAACTCTAAGCGTTTAGGCAATTGCCAAGATATGATCAATTAAGCAATTGTTTTATTTTCGTTTATAACATAACATTCTCTTGTTTTCTCGTATTATTATCTTATTCATACTTTGTGCTTTCGAACGATATCAAAAATATAGGAATTGGTCGAACACAAAAAAAGTTATTGTATAAAGACCAGGATGATTGGACTCATAAAGTGCAATTAGAGCCAGAAGAAACTGGAACTAAGCAGATATCAGGATTTATTGGCAATGAATTCAAGTTGGGGCATCACGCAAGGCCATTTTGTGTTGTTTTTTAAGTTTTAGATTTTAAAAGATGCTTTTTCGTTATTTTTAAGCATTTGCTTATTTGTTACACTTAGTTGGACGCAAAAAGATCAAAGACCGAGAAGAGAAATTGAGAAAACGGAAGAAAAACAAAAATAAACAGAACGTATGAAAAACATAAAATGAAATATGTACAAAGAAAAAATGAAGACATTCTTTTGTGGCGGGTTCTTTTATGTACTTGTGTAGGTGCTAAATGGCGTTAGTCAACCCCATCAAAAAGGGCGTTAGTCAAAAAACCATAAATGAAAATATTTTTTGATAATTTTGCTTCAATCTCTGGTCATAACTTTTTTATAACTTAATGAATGTTTTTGAAATTTTGCAGCAAAATAGAAAACACTTGGGGCTATCGAATGATATCAAGACTTTAAAATTTGGTTCATTTGGGGCGAAGTTTTGAATTATTTTCTATCAACAATTTTCATTTAATGGTTTTTTGACTAACTAACGTTTCCTAGGGTTTTCGGGGTCGCTGATCACGAATCCGGCATCTAGTCCGACCAATTTCGAACCACGGACCTGAATTCGAACAAAAGTTCGAAAATTCAATTGCGAAATTCATTTTTTGATCCAAAATGGTTTAAATAATTTTTTAATGAAGTATTAATGAGTTCCTGATTGATTCCGCGTATTTAGCCGGTTTTTAAGGATACAAATTTCAAAAAATTTGAATTTTCGAATTTTTATTCGAATTCAGGTCCGGGGTTCGAAATTGGTCGGATAGATGCCGGGTTCGTGATCAGCGACCCCGAAAACCCTAGAAAAACTTGATTTTTGTGCTAAGTTTGGAAGCGCTCGGCGCATTTCATCAGCAAGGAAGCATGCTTATGCTTTAAAATTTAAATCAGGGTTGCCAGATTAAAATTTTCAAAAGCCTCATTTGGCAGGCAAAAAAGCCTCATTTTGGGTCAAAAAGCCTCATTTTTACAAATTTATTCAAAACACATTAAAAATGTTCAAATATTATATTTTTGATTTTCCATGATCAATTTGAGCAATTTTTTGTTAGAAATAAGCATTTTGTGAATTCTGAGCACGAAAAATCGAATTGATTTTTTGCGGCGCTTTTTTCAAAAAAAAAAACTTGGGGAAAAGGGAGGCCGGCGGTGCCGATAGGCGCCGCCGGGAAAAATTTTGTGATTTTTAATACGATTTGTTATCAGATTTGACCACAAAAATGACCAAATTTTGCGATTTTGAGCAATTTTTAAGAAAATAAAGGATTTTTAGGGGCTGGCGGTGCCGATAGGCGCCGCCAGGAGAAAAATTGAGAATTTTGACCATTTTTTAGCAGATTTTCAGTAGGAATTTCCCCCCAAAACATCAAAAATCCTCAAAATTTCTCAAAAACAACAAAAAGCCTCAAAATTTCTCAAAAAACCACAAAAAGCCTCAAAGCCTCATTTTGAAAATTTAGCCTCATTGACCTATCAAAAAACCACAAAATGAGGCTAAAGCCTCAGATCTGGCAACCCTGATTTAAATTGTTATTGTTTATTCCTAATATTGAATGTATTTTCATCATGAGACTAAAATACCTACCACTCATAGGCATTTTCTTTTCGACTGATGTTAAACATTTAATTCGCGTTTTTCCTCATTGGGACTGATTTTCACTCATTTCTTTGGCAATTTCGATTGTTGCTTATCAAATCAAATTTGAACCATAAATGCAAAGTTCTGAAAAATCTCGAATGACACTAAAAGTGTTAACCCTGCCTTAGTTCGTTTAATTACATTTGAGTACTGATGCCGTTGAAGCATTGTGGCCACTGCCAAGCACCAATTGCAACTTTCACCACAAGGCCTTTCCCTCACCGCTGGGCCTCATCACTCCCTCTGTTGGCCTCTGCCAGCTCAATGCCGTGGTGCAAAGAATGGGATGCGGTCAATTGTGGCAAAAAGTGCGGCTGATCCCTTTAATGAAAGATGGAAGCCTGCCAATCCCATTCGAACCAGAAGGATGTCAAGCCCCAGGCCCCTCCCTGCCTTGTTTGGGGAGGGCAAACCCCGAACCACTCCAGCCCACGCCCTCTCCGGGTTGCACTGTCTTCTTTAGAAAATGAAGGTCCATCGATGCGGGCAGGCGCCGTCGGTGGAATGCGATGGGACGCGTTCTCCGACGCTGAGTCTGCACTGCCAGAACTTTTGGCCAAAAAGTGCATCGGAATTTTTATAAACTAAATTTTTTAATTTTTCATTTTTAACTTTTAATTTAAAAGAGTTTTTGCAATTGTATGACCGCCCCATACCTTTTCTTGTTTCAAAATTTCTCACGGCTCATCAACAATGAATAAATATTTTATAAAATAAAAGTTTTATTTGTTTGTGTTGTTTGTTGTACATATTGGATGCGAAGGGATGTTTTGGCCTTTTGGCGAAATGGAAAGAGATATTCAACATTTCGCCGTAAGAAATGTTTATTTTTGAAATATGAATTTATTTATTTAATTTTTTCTCAAAAATTTCTCTTTTCTCACCAATTTCCTTCAAATAATATCACTCAGACCCCCATTCTTACCAGTGTACTTTTATTCACGTTTTTGAGAAAAAATCCGGCAATTATTGGTTATCAGAAATTGTAATTTTTACAAATACAGAAATTGCACCAATTGTTGCCCTATTAAGGAATTAACAATTTTTAAATTTCTCAAGTTTTGTCGGGGAATTTTCTCCCCGGTTTTTCTTCCCCGAGGGTGGGGGATAACCTAATCGTTAAGGATTGGTTCATTGATTTGCTAAAATTCATTTTCATAATTGTCAGACATGCAGAGCAGTGATGGGCAGAATTCCGTTTTTTCCTTTTAAATTTTCGTTATGAGGCCATTTTTCTGCAAAAAAAAGAAAAAATAATAATAATATCCCTCAAATGGAATTTAGGCAGTTCAGTTTCCAACTTTATTATCCAAAGAAGACAATTAAATCTTTCCTGAACATTTTGAAATTGTAAATTTGTGATCGTTTAACTCGTATGCTTCTCAACTATCAGCTTCTCCGTTGGCTTTGTTTCTGTCTCGCAAATTTGACACTTTGGGTTTGGCAAAATGCCACTGCCAAAGTTGATCGCCATTTTTGTGTCTGATGAGAAGAAGGCCTGTTGATATTTAAAGCGATGTTGGATAAATTTCAAGAAATTTAAATCAAACAAATATGCAAATTTTCGACAGTATCCAGAACCGGTTGAAAAACTTGGACACGAACCCGGTCTCAGCTTTTCTTGACACGGCAAGAAAAGAGAGATAAAAAAGGGCTTTTCAATTTTAATTCTCCAATTCTTCAGCTTTTGTCCTTTCCAGTTTTGATCGATTTGAACACAATGAAAGATGGGAAAGGGGCTATAAAGAAGCAATTGCTGCGACATTTGCTTGCTTTTGTTCACTTCGAAAAAATAAGTTATTCATTTTTGAGAATAAAAAAAAAACATTTTAATTGACTTAAAACATAATATTAAACATTTATTTCCCAATTGTTAATTCGAAAAATAAATTTTATTTAATTGAGAAAAAATAATGAAGAATTATGAAAATAAAACATTCTAGAAGTTTCAAACCAAGCTAATAATATTTATTTTTTAAGCAGAAAAAGGTTTATAAATATGAATCTAATCATAAATTTTAATTAAATAATTTAATTTGTCAAAAAACTATCACTAGTAAAAAAGGAAGTAATTTTTTAATTAAATAATAGAGAGAATTGGCGATGGACCGGGAAGGGGCCCGCCGATCCCTCCCTATTTTGGACTGGGACCCGAACGGAATTAGGACTTTTTCAAAAATGATAAAAATTTCAATATTAGCATTTGAATTAATTTATCCAATAATGAGTGATGGTCTTTTTTGGTCTTTAAAAATTATAAAAAGACCAAAAATTAATTTATTTTGGAGACATTGCGGAAGATGATAGAAAGAATCAGAAATTGTTCATTTTAAAGTTTTGAACTAAAAACAATTAATCACTTACATAATTAATTTGATGAAGCGGTAGCAAATGGCGATTTGCAGATCATTTGGCTTTAGTTTAATATAAAACCCTGACAAACATAACCAATGCCTTCTGCTTACATTTCGAATTTAAGAGTGACAAATGAACAGTTGAGACTTTCATAAATTCTACACAATCAAAAATAAATGCGATATTACGAATAAATTTTATTAAAAACTAATTTTAGATGATGTAAATTCCATTTCCATAAATTTACAATGCCAAAAATTTGTGATCCAAACACGACTCAAAAATTAGTACTTTTCATAAAATTATTTTCTCTATAAATGATTTTTTATCCAGAAAAGTTTTGGTCTTTTTGAAAATAAATTGCCGCGAATTTTAAATTGTTGCCGAAATTTCTTTTATCCAATATACATTTAAACTATTAATCAATCTTTATAAACAGATGCAATTAATTGTGCCATTATTGCTTCTGACATTCGCCGTCAGTTTGGCAATTGAGTTTTCTCCTCATTTCAATCTTTCCCCCTCTCTCTCTTGACTCTCTTCTCTCGCCTCCCCTCTCTCTTACCCTCTCTCTCTCTCTCTCTCTCTCTCTCTCTCTCTCTCCCTCGCTCACTCTCTCTCTTTTCCTCCTTTTCTCTCTTCTCACCTCACCTCACTCTCTCTCACATTATCTCTCTCTCACTCATTCTTTTTTTCCTCCTTTTCTCTCTCTCTCTTCTCCCCATCTCTCTCTCTTTCTCCATCTCTCTCTCTCCGTCTCTCTCTCTCTTTTTTCCTCTTTTTCTCTCTTCTCTCCTCATCTCACTCTCACCACTTTTTTCTCCTTTTCTCTCTATCTTCTCTCTCTCTCTCTCTTTCTCTCTCTATATATATCTCTCCCCCTCGCTCTCTTCTCTCTCTCGACCTCTCTCTATCTTCCTCTCTTCTTTGATGTCCTCTCCTCACTCGCTCACCTCTTTTCTCTTCTTTCCGCTCCTCTTTCTTTTTATCCTCTCCACATTTCTCCTCACTCTCTCTCTTCCTCATCTTCTCTCATCTACTCGCCTCACTATCTCTCACTTCCTCTATATCGCTCCTCATTCTCTCTCTCTCTCCCTCTCTCTCTCTCCCTCTCTCTCGTTTCCTCTCTTCCCAATTCACTCTCTTTCTTTCTTCTTTCCTCTTCTCTCCTTTCTCCACCTCATCCCTCTCTCTTCCTCCTTTTCTCTCTTCTCTCACTCTCTCTCTTACTTCCTCTCTTCTCATTATCTCTATCTTATTCTCCTTTTCTCTTTCTCTCCACACCTCATCTCACTCTCTCTCTTTTTTCCTTCTTTTCTCACCTCACCTCTTCTCTCCCCATCTCACTCTCTCTCTTGCTTCCTTAAAATAAACAAAATGTTTTACTATTATGATGATCATTTTGAACCAAAATTGTTGAATGAGAAGAGAATGAAAAAATTTGGAAAGAATTTGACCAAAAAATAGAAAAAATATGCCAAAAGACAAAAGAAAATGCCAAGGAAGAAAAGAATAAATCGAAAAAAGCATTGACAAAACTAAAGAATTATAGAGAAACACAAATTCTTAAAGATGAATATGATGACAAATTTGGCACTTTCAATTCTTCTCAATTGTAATATTTATTTTCTTTAAAAAAAATCTCTTTCAATTTTTGTTAGGGTAAATTTTAAATCGTTTTATTAAATTTATTTTTTAAATGCAATTTAATTATTAGGGCTTCGTTTTTTAGGCAAAAAAAATTAGTGAAATAGGTACATTAAAAGGCCGAAAAAAACACCGTAAAATAGTTTTTAATAGGCAGAATTTTTTTCAATTCTTAGGGGCATATTTTTCATTGCAAAGTTTGGCATTACAAAAGTCATCGTAGAAGCTTTAAACCAAATGGAAAACGGGTTTTTAGTGCTTATTTGAGCGTAACAAGTGCGCAGAAATTTTAGGCATTTGCCTAAAAAATTCCTTACAGAAAGAGCACAAAATTCTCTACAAAATGACCCTAGGATGATTGCTCTATTGAGAGTCGCAGCTGAGGAAAGTTGAAACCGATTTTAATGTTTTAATACTCATATGAAAGAAAACCCATTCGATTCTCTTTAAGGATAACTAAACTAAGTTAAGCAAAAAAAAAAAGAAGAATTAACGTGGAAAATTATGGCATAACCTAGTTCTTAATAAAAGGAATTCAAAGAAACAGAATGAAACAAAATTAAAAATAGGGGAACAAAATATAATCTGCTGATTGATCATTAATTGTCCAAACTAAAGATTTGCACTTCCAATTCCTTCACCAATTCCGCGTTAAAATTAAAATTTCGAGAAATTTTCAATGGTTTTGGAAAAAATATTAAGGGTAAAATTTTATGTCCATATGAAAGAGCATCAAATTCACTACAAAATGCAAAAGAAAGACCAAAAAGGAGTCCAAGAGATAGAAGGAAAGAAAAGGAAAAAATTGGGATCGGAGAATTCAATAATGAAATTAATTTTTCAAAATTTCCCACTGCATTTTCATCATTGTCAATTTCTATTTTTGGCATTTTTTTTGTTAAATTCAAAAAATAAAATTTTGAAAAATTCCGAATGAGCGGCCAAAAGTTAAAAAGAATAATTTTAAATTTTAATATTTTCGCATTTTTACATATTTATTCACATTCACCACTTGGCCATTTACCATTATTTTGTCTTCTGCTTGAAACTTACTTAAAAAGAAATTAAATTAAATTTAAATGGCATTAATTAATCATTAATTAATTACGTTATTTGCTCTTATACCTCATTGATATAATTTTCTTCCTGGAAACTGTCTTTAAATGATTGCAAATTTCCTCTCCGCATAAGCCATTCATTGCTTTTTGAGGCAGAAACAGTGCCAAATTCGATAGCAGCTTCAAAATTCCAATCTGAAAAATAAAGTGAAATATAGAAGATTTGGATTTCAGGAAATTCAAATTTCAATTTATCAAAAAAATTTATAAATTCATTTAACCATAAATTCCACAAGGAGACACTTGATAGACAAAACGATCATAAGCGTGGGGTCAAGGCAGTTCGTACAATGGCGTTTCGTACAATTTAAAATGGGAATGGCCATAACTTTTTTGATGGTCAGTTAATTTCCTCAAAATTGGTATCATTCGAAAGCTCTACGTGTTTAGAAGCTATCATTAAGCAGAAGGTAAGCGATTAATCATCTTACCAAAAAGTTATGATTGATAAGACTTAAAAATTCAAGAAAATCCTAATTTTTTGTAAACAATTAATCATAACTTTTTGGTATGATGATTAATCGCTTAGCTTCTGCTTAATGATAGCTTCTAAACACGTAGAGCTTTCGAATGATACCAATTTTGAGGAAATTAACTGACCAACAAAAAAGTTATAGCTATTCCCATTTTAAATTGTACGAAACGCCATTGTACGAACTGCTATCGACCCCATAAGCGTCATAACCATAACGTTGAATCGAAATTTGCCATGGCATTCCGTCGATGGACACTTTTTCACTTTTTTTTCCAAACTCATATCTTTCAGGAAATGAGCTAAATTTGGTCACTTTAAACACAATTTGACCGCGGCGTCTGTTCATTTCAACGGCAGACAAATTAAAATCTTTGACTAATTGAAGACATTTCAACACAATCTTCTAAATAATTGTTGACATTTAAATAGTTCTTTCAATTTTACCATGAACGGTAATGGTTACTTTTACTGGTCCCATAAAAAAAAGAATAAATAAGGCGGTTTTTTTGCGGTTCTTTGTTCCACTCGGGGGTTATCGGGGCCGCTGATCACGAATATTACATCCATTTCGACCAATTCCTAAACCCGGATCCGAATTCGAACAAAAAATCGAAAGTCAAATTTTCGAAATTCGGATTTATATTTCAAAAACGGCTTAAATGCACGGAAACAAACTGAAAGTCATCATTCCTATAATAAAAGATCACATAAGCCTTTTTAGACGAAAAATTTGAAATGTGAACTTCCGATTTTTTGTTCGAATTCAGGTCCTGGTTTAGAAATTGCTCAAATGGATGTCATATTCATGACCAGCGACCCCAATAAGCCCATAAAAGATTTTACTGGAATAATTACTTGTTGAAAAATCTTAGACTTGATGAAAAATCATAGATTAGATCAAGTCACATGACAAATCTGATGTAATATTCGTGATCAGCTGCCCCGATAACCCCCGAGTGGAACAAAGAACCGCAAAAAAACCGCCTTTTTTATTCTTTTTTTTATGGGACCAGTAAAAGTAACCATTACCACCATGAACAGCGAAATTCGGTGAATTTATCACCGAAATTAATTGATCAAAACATTTCTCGACATTCTCAATTTCATAAATTTCAATCTTGGGAGTTTCATCTGCATTATTTCCAAAAAATAAAGTTTAAAAAAATTCGATAGAGCCGCCAAAGGAAATTTGTGCACAATGAAACTCAATAAAAAAAACATTGCTATATTATGCTTTGAAAATTGACTATTGCTCTTCAAAACTTATGAACATGAAATCCCGTTTTATAAAAGCATAAAATATTGAGTCTTCATCGGACTGTGTTTTCAAATGATATTAAGAATTTGTATTGACATTGATCCCTAAAGAATTGTTGTAAGTCCAGCAATTAAGCATGGTTTTGAATGGAACATTCCGAAACTCAATTTTATGTTATTTTAAAAAATTTCAATTTTAATTATTTTTATTACGTATTTGTTCAAAATTATTTGCCATTGAGCAACAAAGTATCATCAGCAGAAACATCGCTAAAGTAATGAACAGAAACTAATTATTTAATGAAATTATTAATTACCGAGTTAGGAATGGTTTTACCGCTTTCACTTTTGCTTTGAATGTCATTGTGTCCTCTTTCTCATTATAAATACCAATGCTTTTGTCCATCAGTTGCGAAATTTATTAAATATTACACGGAAATCGATTATATGCTTATATTGCTAAATGACAATTTTTCGAAAAGTTCATTTTTTGATAATTTAATTCCCGCCGGGACCGGGACTGGCAAAACCGGGATTTCTTCCTGAGCTTCAAGTGGCCTGAAAAGCCCGGAAATATATTTTTTGGTGGATTGTTAAGCTAGTTTTCGAGTTATTAGCAACTATTTTCTAGTTTTTTTATTTTTAGCACCTAAAATAACTAAAATTAAAAAAAAACTATTATGTGTCTCAATACTGATTGGGCTTAATTTTTTATTTTTGGATAAAATTTAACAATTTTACACCCTAAATTTGAAATTTTTAACAACTATTTTGAGTTTTTTTAGGGTAGGTCGGGACCGGGACCGGGGCGGGAATTCCCGGTCCTCCGAGGTCCCGGTTCCCGGTCCCGGTTTTGCCAGTCCCGGTCCCGGCGGGACTAAATAAGCACTGGTAAGAATGGGGGGTCTGGCTGAAAAATTAGTGATGAAAATTGGAGTAAAGGAATAAATTTTTTTGAATAATTAATATTCTTTAAAAGTAACACACCAATTGTGCAGATGGCCTAGTGGCTACTCTCCTTGAATTTCTACTTCTTTCCCATTCTTCAATCCCTCTACAGAAATTAAAATATTATATTTTTCTTTTTGTATACTCATGGTTTTCCTATCGACAAAATATGATTTCTCATATTTTTTTATTTATATATATTTTATTATTTTTTTAAATGAAAATACGTACAAATTGAGCCTAATAAATCCAAAAAACTTGCCTTTTTGTTGATAATCTGTTAACAAATTGCACTCAAATTAAAAGTGATATGAAAAGCAAATCTGAATTTCTAATAATATTCGATCATTTAGTCCAAAATGTTAATTGTTTGAAATAATTGAAGAAAATTTCGTTTGAAAATTTCATTAATTTAATTTAGCTTTAACTTTGGATTTTATTAAATAAAAAACAAAATAAAAATTTAATTTTGTATTATTTTCACTTGATTTTAATTAGAATTTGTAATTTTTAAAAATTTTTTTTTTGAATTTTTAAAATTCCCGGTTCCCAGTCCCGGTCCCGGACAAAAACTGAGGTCCCGGTCCCGGTCCTGGCTTCTCGGGTCCCGGTAGGTCCCGGTCCCGGTTTTACACCCAAAATTCCCAGTTCCGTACCACTCCAATTTTTTTAGAACCTAAAAAATAATTATTTTGGCAGTTTAGTAACTCAAAAATTATGCCAAAAATTGATACTTAATTACTCTTTACTGCGAAAAGTCCACTCCTCAAATCTCAAATATTTCTGTCGAAAAGTCCGGCGCCCCCGCAGAATTGGTGAAGTGAACGGAGTTGCCAAATAAATGCCAAACTCCCCAAGTTGCAAATCCCCAAAAGTCGCACCACGGTTCTGTCAGGGGCATGTTCATTGGAAAAACCCGTATTTTTTTTGACAATTTTTTAAAAAAAAGAAACAAGAATCACAAATCAATGTGCCAACCAATTGCCAGTTGTTCGGGAACAATCGAATGTGGACGCTCATGTGATCGGACTGGATTCATTGTAAGGCAATGTGACCAAAATTTCAGGAAGAGCAGGAGGAAATGATCGTGCCAAAGGGCCCTGCAACAGCAAAAATGCCGACAGTAAGCCATGTTACCGCCGTGGTAAGGCGTACATGTGCGAATATCTGTCCCAGAAAACTGACAAATGCAATAAATGCGGAAAAGTCGGACATTGGGCGACAGTGTTTATGACATATGGAGGCAACAAAAATTTGGCAAATGCGGAAAAGCGGCCATGGAAATGCAGATACACCCCAAACAGTTTTGGCGCGCAACGATTATTTAGGAGGCATAAAAGCCGCAATTTGAGCTAAAATACCATCGAATGGATCGTCGTCGTCCTTTAAAACGCCGCAAAAAAATTATTTAAGAGGCATAAAAGCCCAATAATTTGGAGTGTTTCAGCATAATGGAAAAGTACCAATTTCTTTCGTTTTATTACTCGATTCGTTTTTGAGCCGAAACACAATAATCGAGGTCGAATCGACGAAATTTCAAAGATTTTTTGACATACCCTACCTAGTTTTACACCTGACTCTATTTTTTACGAAATTTCCCATCAACCCTCTGCCAGTCAATCGTACATCGCGGAAAGGGACAATTGGGCGATAACCCGGTTTTTCGGTATACCGGTATCTACTAATAAGCCGGCAAAACTTTCAAAAAATAGTTAAGATTTAAATGTAAATTGGTGGGCCCTTTCTGTCCCAAATTTGCATGTTAAAGCCATTTATGAGTTGTACACCACTCAAAGCAGGTTACCCAATCCGATTTTAATGCATACAGGTACAACAGATATGCAATGGAATACAACAATTTACCAAGAAATATATAATCCTATTTACATATATTATCATCTACAAGATCGTTTCATCATTGTTTATTGGCACCAGCATCTTTCTATCTCGTCTCTGCTTATTGTTCACACAAAGGCACTTCCGTTCTTCTGCTGCTGCTGATGAATGATCACATTGGCACATTCCGTGTCGACATCATTCAGCACGAATTTGTGAAGAACAATCTCGGAGACGGACGAACACACCATGACGATGCTGAGCACCTTAAAAAGAATTGAAAAACAGAGTGTAGCAAATCCATGAAGCCACAGAAACAGACGACAAGCGAGCACAATGCGATGAACAGTTGGACGGAAAAAAAGCACAAAATGTCATTGTTGAGGAGCTTTCTGTCCATGCCAATCCAGTCAAAAAAGTAGTCAAAAGGCGAAATCTGTGAAAAACAAATGGAATGTTAATTCATCGTTATTATTGGTTTTGCTGTCTGACCGTTATCGGAATACAATGGCGTCCAGCGGGAGGCAATTTCGTGACCAAGAAGTCAAAGAATTGGCATTTCTGTTCATTGATTATTGGATGTCCATTGGTGCTGTTCATAAAAAATTGGTTGTACAATTTGTTGGACATAGAGCCGAATTCGCCAGTTTTTGAGTCCCTTCCGATGAGCTTAATGCGTGTGCAATGGTTCACAGAGAGGTCACAGAAGAGAAAGGCCTGAAAATTAAAGAATTTTGATCATTTGTTAAATTTAAACAAATTGACTTTTGGGTCGGCAAAAGTGCCGCAGAATTGGCGCAGTGAAATGAGGGAAAAAGTGAAGAATACTGACGGGATTGAAAATGTATATAAGTTATATACCATTCGACTCCTCTCGGTCTCTAATGAAAGAATCCGAAAGAATTTTTTGGCGGCAACCAATCCCTGAAGAGTTACAGACCCGGGACTGAAATAGCCAAATGCCTTTGGGACTGAACCGTCCACTGACTTAAAACGCATGGAATTGCGACAAAAACATATCAATCGATTCCTCATCGTCTGTTAATCAAGAATCCGAAGGAATTTTTGGATTAAAAAAAAATTGGCAAAAGTTATAGGTCCTCAAAACCGGTTTAGTCAAAAAATAACAAAAATTCGTAAAATTTGAAAAATTGAATATCCAGTATTGCGCTAAAAAACCGCCGCACACTCGACTACGGCGGCCAGTAGGTGGGGCGAGACTACGGGCGACGGAAGAAGTCCGCGCGTGATCCGCAGGCGGTTGACTGATTGGCGGGGGCCCTTCGGGCCCCCGCAGTCAACCGCCTGTGGCGCTCGTCAGACTTTTTCCTCCGCCCTCCGTCTTGCCCCACTACTTGCTCCGTCTTCGCATGCTCCCTTTTGCGAAGTTCAAAAACCTGAAAGTTGTTTAAAAGTGTTTTTGGTTCACCTAAATTATTATTTTAATCAAAGTAATTTTCGGATGTTTTTGAGGGCCTATAACTTTTTTCATTTTTTTTTTTGCTCTAAAATTCTTTCGGATTCGTAATTTAGAAGCCGAGAGGAATCGATTGATATGTTTTTGTCGCAATTCCATGCGTTTTAAGTCAGTGGACGGTTCAGTCCCAAAGGCATTTGGCTATTTCAGTCCCGGGTCTGTAACTCTTCAGGGATTGGTTTCCGCCAAAAAATTCTTTCGGATTCTTTCATTAGAGACCGAGACTGTCGAATGGTATATAATTTATATACATTTTCAATCCCGTCAGTATTCTTCACTTTTACCGAAATGAGTTGCCAAATGAATGCCAAAGTGAGCACAATTTGCAATAGTTTGAAGTAGATGATCTTCTCCATGGTGCAGCCGTGTGTGACGACTTCTTCGGTTTGCTGTGATCGATGAAGGAGCAAAACGATGCTTTGACGCAATTGGCAAATAGAAAACAATTATAAAAAATGTGAGCATTTTGTTCGAAGCGTTCCCTTTATATAGGGCATATACCGAGTCAATTTTGAGCCCCCAGTTCAAAAACTATTTGGTTTTTTGTCTTAGTGGTCTATGAGTTAGTCAGCAAAAAGTGAGTCCCAGGTTCAATCCCGTCTGAGTTATATATTTAATTAAGCATTATTTCATGTTTTTCTCAACAAATAAATAAAAAATAATTATGTCATATCATTCTAAAAATTTTTTTTGAGTAAATTTAAGAAACAAAACAAAATTGATCATCCGATAACATCAATGACAGAGTTTTCATCATTTTCATCATACGAATGCTCCAAAAATCGTCGTCTTCTTTTTGGTCTACGGTAATAGTGAAGCTGGGGTACCCCCACCAGGGGCCAATCACAATTACGAACGACAAACGACAAAAGATAAACGACAAACGACAAATCTGTCGTAATATACGTCGTTTGTCGTTATCTCCAATCACAATTAGAAAATTTGTCGTTTGTCGTTTATCTCCCGAAATTTGTCGTTTGTCGTCTAAAATTTGGTGTTTGTCGTTTGGCGTTCGTAATTGTGATTGAAACCAACGACAAACGTAAAATTTCAGACGACAAACGCCAAATATTTGGGGGGCGCTCGACACCGCCCCTCAAATTTGTCGTCTGAGAAGTGTCCCAAAAATTCACCAAATTATTTTGACCAAAAATTTTTATTTAATATTAAAAACATGTTTCTAGGGGTAAATGGGTTCTCTGATCATGAATCCGATCTCAGATCTTAATTTCTATACTTTTATCTATGATTTTTCATCCATTTATTCGGGTCTTTTAAATTTAGGTTTATGATTAGAATTTGAGCAAAATAACTGTTAGATTCGGAATCTACGTACCCAAAAACCCATAGAAAGACTCTTTTGCCATTTTTCAATTTTTTTTTTTGCATTTACCTGAGAAATGTTGATTAATCTTTAAAAAATAGTGACGAAAACGACAAATTTACGGTAGATTTTGTCAATTGTGATTGGATGACAATTCACACGACAGAGACAAACGACAAACGGAAAAACGGCTTATTCAAACGACAAACGACATAATTTTTTGTCGTAATGACAAATTCGGAGACAAATGCCAAATTTGTCGTTTGTCGTCCGTTTTGTCGTTTGTCGTTCGTAATTGTGATTGGCCCCAGGGACGGGCGAAACTTCGAGCTTCGGGCTTCGAAAACTTCGGGTTTTTTGGGCTTCGAACTTCGTGCTTCGAAAAAAATTGGGCTTCGCCTTCAGCTTCGGCTTCGAGTGCCAAGCCGAGCTTCGCCCGTCCCTGTCCCCCACCCGTTGGGGCGCCAGCCTCAGTTTTTGGACTATAACTTTTTTCTTTGTCGACCAAATCTAACTATCTTGATATCATTCGAAAGCTCCTCACTTTTGGGTCGGCAAAAGTGCCGCAGAATCCAAATCCAACATTTATGGTATCATTCGAAAGCTCTTAACATGCTCTATTAGCCTAACAAAAAACAAAAAGATTTTTAAGCCTGGAAAAAATTTTATGGACAAAAACTTCAAAAATTTCGATCTTTTCGCAATTTCATGTTATAACTTTTTTGATAATTGTCTAATCGCTAAGCAATAGCTTAGAAAAAGCTTCAAAACAGATTAAGCTTTCGAATGATACTAAGCTTATTGGATTTGGATGACAAAGAAGAAAGTTATAGAGAGTTATAGTGGAAAAGCATGCTGGGGCCGAACCGTGGGGGCCGAATCGTGGGGGCCGAATCGTGGGGGCCGAACTGACGTAGACCGCTAGAGCCCGGATTTTTATTTGCTAAAAATCTCCTGAAATTACAAAATATGTGCTGAAAATTTGAAAAATCATGTATGTTTGTTTATGCATAAAAATCCCCAAAAATCTCATTTTTTTAATCATTTTGGCTCGCACAAGTGCATATAAAATACATTTCAAGAAGTTGAAGGTAAAATTGGTCTTTTTCTGATAAAATTATTTTTATAAATTGAGAGTTACAGCAGGGAATTTCGAAATCCAATGTTGTGCATTTAAACACCCAAAAATATTTTAAAACTATTGCACCCAATCTTAAAAATATTCTTGCCGAAAATCGTTGTGTTTTACCCTCGGAAACGATTGAAATGTTTATTTAATTTGCAATGAAACAGTGAAAAAAATTGTTTTTGTTTTTATTTCAAAGAAGGAGTTTCAATTTTTTTTTTTGCTCGAATTCTCATTTTGATTAATATTTTCTTAAACATTTGACTTTTAATATAAGTCCCAACCTTATAATAGAAAAGAGAAAAGGTTATGATTAGGCCACAACTTTTAGTGGAAAAAGTTTTTTTGCTCAATTATTTTAAAGAAAGGAGCTAAAAAACGCATTTCTGCGTTGAAATTTTTTTAATTATAACGTCATTTTTCGTCACTAGAAATCACTACTTTCGCGCTTTGTCATTAAAAAAGTTAAGAATCCTTTTTTATGATATATTTCTTGCGCATTATTTTAATCACAACTTTTGTTGACTATAGGAGTCCAGCGGTGCCGATAGGCGCCGCCGGGAAAAATTTTGGGATTTTAATGGATTTGTTAAAACGATTTTTCGAGATAAAAAGGAAAAAATTGATTAGTTTAAAAAAATATAAAATAATTTAATTATGTGGGAATCGAACCAAGGCAGAAATCAAATAAGACTAGGGGTTTTGCAATTAAACTATATTTTCTTCATTATTTACGATTTCAAAATATAGATAAATTATTATTTTCTCTAAAAGTTTTTCCTTTTCTCCTAATTTTCATTAAATATTTTCCCTCAACCTCCCATTCTGGTAAATATTGATTATAGGCCCCAAACTCAAAAATGCTTAAAAACGGTCAGAATCGATGTAAAAAGGTTCGAAATGGGTTGGAAAAATAGAATTAGGGGCGCGCTTGCCCTTTTTCAGGATGAAAAGTGCCGAAAATGGAGTGCCAAACTCAGCTGGGACTCAAGTGACCGCCTTATAAAAAGCAGTCAAAAGAAATTTTAAATAATTTTTCTAGGGTAAATTGTGGCGCTGAACATGAATATGACCTTTATTTTGCAAAATTCTGAACCCCGAACCCAAATTCGAACAAAAACTCAAAATTTATAAATAAAAGAAAACATTATTAAGGGGTTTTGAGGTTGCTGAACACGGATCGAAGACAATCTAACTTTCGCAAAAGGGAGCATGCGAAGACGGAGCAAGTAGTCGGGCGAGACGGAGGGCGGAGGAAAAAGTCTGACGAGCGCCACAGGCGGTTGACTGCGGGGGCCCGAAGGGCCCACGCCAATCAGTCAACCGCCTGCGGATCACGCGCGGAAGCGCGCCCCTAATTCTATTTTTCCAACCCATTTCGAACCTTTTTACATCGATTCGGACCGTTTTTAAGCATTTTTGAGTTTGGGGCCTATGATCAATATTTTCCTCCAACATCCCTATACGTAGCAATTTAGTTTTTGATTTTGTATATTAATGATAATATCATTCTATTCCTCTCAATGAGAGAAGTCGAATGATACCATTTTTAGGCCGCAGCAACAAGTCTGAGCCGAACAGACCCGGGAATGAAGTGCTCATTTAACCGTGGGACTGAATCGTCCAACTCACAAAATTAGGCTAAATGAATTAAAACGGCTAAATATAATGAGAAACTGAAAATGTGAAAATGGGGGTTTGCCTATTTTGGACTTTTTCTGCTTAATGCCTATTTTTGTGCCTATTTCGCCATTTTTGGCCGCCTTTAGGATTTTCGAAAAAACTCTTAATGCAATAAAAACGAAAAATATATCCCTAAAAAATGGTCCGAGATTTTTTTTTAGAAAATACATCACTAAGAATTGAAAAAAATTTACTAAAAATTGATCCCCAAAATTTAATTTTTTTTTTCTTAATAAAAATTTTTGGTTTAAAATTTATCATCCTTATTCAAAAAAAACTCATTTACAATTCAAATTTTTATGTTTTATGTCTTTTGCTACCTAAAAAGCTTTAATAAAAAATTTTATTTGCATATTTTTTGTGCCTATTCGAGGATTTTTGTGCCTATTTTGCGGTTTTTTTTGTGCCTTATAACATTGTTTTACTCAAATTTCTCTTTAATTGAATGAGATGGGATTTTGGTGATTTTAGCAGGGACGAAAAATTCTAAATTGTACAGACTAAAAAGAAGCCCAATAGATAGAATGAATAAAAGGAGTCCATACAAAAACTGATCAAATTCTCAATCATATCAAAGAATTCAATTCCTCCACCAATTCAGCGTCAAAGTCGAAATGCTCGGACAGCAAAATGATATTTCGAAGTAAATCTTTGGTATATTTATATTCACTTCTAATTTTCTTAAGATTGTTTTCCTTCAATGCTTCTTCACCGATTTTTAATTTTTCAATGAGATAATTAATATTCGTATTATATACTTCAACAGACATAATAGAACCATTCTCCATCAATTTCTTCTAAATTATTGGAAATTATTTAATTCTATTTATATTTTTGACCTTCAAGCCAATTATTCCGTAATGATGTGCCAGCAGAAATTTGTGAATGAATGGCTTTTTGCTTTTTTTGACCAAAAAATGTGCACAACGATTCACAACAGAATCCAACTGAAAACGATCAGCCAACAGAAGGACACTTTCAACACAATCATCTTAATTATAATTTAACATTATTAAATTCATTAATTTTAATCGGATTTAAGAGTTTTATTCAGGGCTTCCAAGTGTCCTTATTTCTAAGATTTGTCCTTATTTGGAGGGGTCAGATCTTTTAAATTGAAAATCTCCTTATTTCTGATTTTTGTTATTTTCAGGTTTCCCCAAATTTTTAAATTTTTTGTGCTTAATGATTTTTCGTTGTTATAAATGCTAACAATACTCCCAATTTTTAAAAATTTTTCCGTCGGCACCTATCGGCACCGCCGGCACCCAAAAACTTATTTTTTCTTAAAAAATGGCTCAAAAGCATAAAAATATTTAGTAAAAATTTTACCTATAAAATATTGTTTAAGTCGATTTTTCGTGTTTTTATTGCGTTTCCTTCACGCTACTATTAGTTTAAAAAATCTTATTTTATAGTGTCAAAGTCTTAGTTTTAGCCTCGTTTGTCCTTATTTAAAAAAAAAAAACTTGGAAGCACTGGTTTTATTGTGCAAATTTAAAACCGTAAAAATATATTGATTTTCGATGGGAATTCCATGCCCATAAAATTACCGTCTAATTCGGCATTCGGTGAATTCACTAAGGAAATTAATTTTTCAAAATTTCCCACTGCATTTTTATCATTGTCAATTTCTATTTTTGGCATTTTTTCGTTAAATTCAAAAAACAAAATTTTGAAAAATTCCGAATGAGCGGCCAAAAGTTAAAAAGAATAATTTTAAATTTTAATATTTTCGCATTTTTACATATTTATTCACATTCACCACTTGGCCATTTACCATTATTTTGTCTTCTGCTTGAAACTTACTTAAAAAGAAATTAAATTAAATTATAATGGCATTAATTAATTATCATTAATTAATTACATGGTTGGCTCTTTCTTCTTGGTTTTCACTATGATTTCTGCTTTGAACGTTATTGCGTCCTCTTTCTCGTCGTATACGCGGTTTATTGGGTCCAACAAAGCCTTAAGTTTCTCTATTGCAAAAAATTAAAAATAAGCATAATATACCTCATAATTTATATATGTTTCTTCCCGGAAACTTTTTTTAAATGATTGCAAATTTCCTCTCCGCATAAGCCATTCATTGCTTTTTGAGGCAGAAACAGTGCCAAATTCGGTAGAAGCTTCAAAAGCACCAATCTGAAAAATAAAGTGAAATATAGAAGATTTGGAGTTTCAGGAAATTCAAATTTCAATTTTATAAATTCATTTAACCATAAATTCCACAATAAGACACTTGATAGACAAAACGATCATAAGCGTCATAACCATAACGTTGAATCGAAATTTGCCATGGCATTCCGTCGATGGACACTTTTTCACTTTTTTTTCCAAACTCATATCTTTCAGGAAATGAGCTAAATTTGGTCACTTTAAACACAATTTGACTTTGGCGTCTGTTAATTTCAACGGCAGAAAAATTAAAATCTGACTAATTGAAGAACATTTTCAACACAATCTTCTAAATAATTGATGGCATTTAAATATTTCTTTCAATTTTACCATGAACAGCGAAATTCGGTGAATTTATCACGGAAATTAATTGATCAAAACATTTCTCGACATTCTCAATTTCATAAATTTCAATCTTGGGAGTTTCATCTGCATTATTTCCAAGAAAATAAAGTTTTAAAAAAATTTGATTGAGCCGCCAAAATCTTAAAAAGGGCAACGTGAAACTTAGGCACCGTGAAATTGGGCACAGTATTAACATGAAAAACCGGCTTGTAAAAAGCATAAAATTTTGAGTCTTCATCAGACTGTAATGCTTGTAAATTTGTTTGTAGGCAGTTTTTTCAGATTTAAATTGTTTTATTTTTTAAGGTCCTTACTATGTTGCTCAAACTTCCCCCGGCGTAAAAATAAAATGGAAAATTAATAAATAAATGTTTTTTTAAGTTATTTTAAAAATTTAAATTTTTAATTCTTTTTATTACATATTTGTTCACAAAAATCATTTGTCCATTGAGCAATATGTGTCATCAGCAGAAACATCGCTAAAGTCAATTAATAACACTAATTAATAGGGCTTCCATTTTTAGGCACAAAAAATCGCGAAATAGGCACCTAAAAAGGCAGAAAAAACCCTCAAATAGGCACAAAAATAGGCAAGTAAAAAATTTCTTATAAACCTTTTTTAGGTAGCAAAACACATAAAATTAAATGATTTTTGCTTATATTTCAATTGTTTTAAAGTTTTTTCGAAACCCGTAAATCTCAAAAAAGTTACAAAAAATAAAGTAATGTAAAAAAAACAAGGATAAGTTATAATTTTAATTTGATTATTAATGTTTTAATTATTGCAATTTACATTTCTCATTTTTCGAATTTAAAAGAAAATTAAATTCTTTTTATTTTGGATTGAGTAGGACATTAATAATCAGATTTTTCAACATACAATTAAAAAAAAAATACTAAAATACGAAATAAAAGTCAAAAATTATGAAAATGGATCTATTCTCTAAAACACCCATAAACAAAAATTCTAAGTTAAAAACTGTAGAATTTTTAATATTTTACATATTTTTTAATAAAAACAAAATAAGGATAAGGGTTATTTTAAAACTGATTATTAATATTTTAATTTTTGCAATTTACGTCTCTATTTTTCGAATTTAAAATTAAGATTCTTTTTAATTAATTTATAAAATAGGGTGTATTCAACAAATTCCTAGAATGAAAATGAAATTAACAGCTATAGAATTTTTAATTATTTTACATATTTTAGTCACCTCAATTTCTCCAAATTCACTATCAAAACAATGATCATATTTCCAACCATTGAAAAGATGAGAAAAGGATTTTTTTACTTCTTTAAATTCACCATTTTTTATGGAGGAAACAATTGATAATTCGAAGTCCATTTGGCAACTCCAAAAAAAATCTGAAAAATTTAATTTTACACATTTTCCGAGAAAAATATGTCACAAATTTTCTAAACACAACTAAATTAAACAATCTTGGTATCCTATAATAGCTTTTTGATTGTTCTATTTAATTTAGTTGTTTTAGGAAAAGTTATGACGAATTTTCTCTAAAAACTGTAAATTTAGCAATTAGGGCCTATAGTAGCACTTTTTACGAAATGACCAAGCACCAGCTCAGGATATAGAAAAAAAAGATTTAGTTTACCACTTGGACCATTATTGCTGCACAAATAAAATCCAAGACCATTCAGGCGCTCAATTTGTATTTTCCATGAAATTCCGTTGATGATAACATTGTTACTGTAGAATTCATATTTTACTTCTCCTTCCGAAAAAGCTTTGAAGTACTGTACAGAAAAAGTTTTTTGGAAACTTGGGGTGTGGGGAAGTGGTCCGGCAGGCGCCTATCGGCGCCGCCGGGAATTTTTTTGAAAATGAGTACCGTATTTGCTCTTTTGATATGCCATGGTATTTCCAACTTTTATGCATACCGGAAGCAAGAAAATGACAGTTTTCAGAAGTTCTTTAATAAAAATGCAATAAAAATGGTTTTTTTTTGATACGATGACATTTTTGGCGAAATGTTCAAAAAAATTTCAAAAATTTTCCACTAAATAAATTAGCCGAAAAATAATCTTCCAGTCTCCATTGGTCTACCAGTCTCCAATTATCTACCCCTTTCTCAGAAGGTTGAAAAATAATATACGATGGCATATAAAAAGACCAAATACGGTATACTTTGTTAAGAGAATTTTGTCCAAATTTTGTGATTTTCGAGCATTTTTAGGTTTTTAAAACCTTGGAGTCCCCAATTTCCCGAAATAGTGTCGGGGGGTCGGGGGCAAAAAGTCGGGGGTCGGGGACCGCCGGGGGACACATGTCGGGGGTCGGGTCGGGGAATAGGTCCAAAAAACGTCTCGGGTCGGGGGGCTCGGGGTCGGGGCTGAACCCTAATTATTTTCATGCTTTTCCAAAGATTCATTAAGAATAGCAGTCAAATCGTTTGAAGAACCATAATAATCTAAATGATATATTTATGTAAATAATCTGCTGCTGTTTTTAGGTGTGTTCACCTATACTTATTTTAGCACTTATTTTGTCTCTTTTTTACACTTAATAAATCTGCCAAATAGGCGTTTTATAAATTCATTACTATAAAAAATATATAATAATTTTTACATTTATTGATTAACAATATAATTTGTATATAAATAATCCAACTGGATTTTTTAAATTTCTGTTTGCGTAAATACGTGTCATCTGATAGTCAGTCTATCAATAATTGTCATCAATAAAACACGAAATACAAAACACAAACAATTAAACGCCCCCAAAAAAGTGAAACACGAATTTTTTTAACTGAAAAATTCAAATATTTTTTTAATCAATTTAAAATTTAATCAATCAAAAAAATACGCGGAATGAATCTATTTCTTAAGAAAATGTGAATTTTAAAAAGCAAAGAAAATTAAAATTTATTCTTTTAAGTGGTAGAAAAATTCAAATAATTAAGTTTTGAACTTTGATAGATTATTATTATTATTTTTCAATAAAGTTTTACATTCTCCCAATCTTCAAATAATAACTAAAAAAATTAGAAAACTTTAACCAGTAACGTGGGGCTCATATAATGTGGATAGGGCATCGTTTTTAGGCACAAAAAAAGCGAAATAAGCACATAAAAAGAGATTCTCATCTGTTCTGGTTTATCAGAAATGTTCTGATTTGGATAATAACGATCAAATATATTAATTTAGAAAAAATTTTAAAATTTTTGGCTTCGCCTTCGGTTTAGAGTGCTAAGCCGAGGATCGCCCCGCCTTGATCGGCACACTAATCTTCGTCATATTTGCATTCTTCGCTACCGCACTGACAATAAAACGTGTCCGAATTTGCCTTGGAAATCAACCAACGTTCAACTTTTATGTATTAATTAATTAAACTCATTAATTGGTACATTAAAATTCTGATATATTTCTTCATATTGCACTCCAAAAATTAGGTTATCATATTATTGATACCTGCTGACGCGTATTAGCGCCTAATGCCTTTTGAGGCGGGGAGTGTACGGTATAACGTAAAAATACAAAAATTCCTAGGATGTTTTAACATATCATGAACACATTGTCAAAGTTTCCAAAATAATTAACCCAACACTCAGCAATTTTTTTAGACCCGGCACCGTCGTAACAGGCTGAATTTTACAACTGGCAATGTCCATTCTCAATTCTTCGCTGCGAAGTAAGTGAAAAGAAATTAAAAAATGGGGGAGGCTTAGAGAGAGAGAAAGAGAGGGGAGAGAGAGAGAGGGGAGAGAGAGAGAGAGATAGGGGGAAGAGAGAGAGAGAGCATAGAGAGAGAAAGAGAGGAGAGAGAGAGAGAGAGAGAAAGACAGCAAAAAAGAGAGCGAGTAATGAGAGAGAAAGAGAGAGAGAGAGAGCAGAGAGAGAGAGGGAGAGAGAGATAGGGGGAAGAGAGAGAGAGAGCATAGAGAGAGAAAGAGAGGGGAGAGAGAGAGAGAGAGAGAGAAAGACAGCAAAAAAGAGAGCGAGTAATGAGAGAGAAAGAGAGAGAGAGAGGGAGAGAGAGAGGGAGAGAAATAGAATGTGAGGGAGATTTTTCAAGGGTTTGTATGGTGCTAAGCAAACATTCTTTTGTATTTTATGCCTAAAAATTTTTGAGAAATATTGAAAAAATTTTGCCACATAATCATATGGCATTTCATGCTCACACATATAGTAATAAGGATTTGCCGCCCCCCACTCCCATGAAAAAGCCCTCCCCCTCTACCTCATCACTGCTGCGTGCGCATTAACATTTCATTTATGCCAAAAATGTCAATTTAAGCGCAGTCGAGAAACAGAAAAAAGCATAAAAATCCCACCAAATTCATCAATTATCACCGAATATGAACATTCTGCTAAAAAACTGTGTTCTACTCATCTCATTTTTGGCACTTTTCTGCGACTGTATGGACAAAAAAGGTGAATAAATATAAAAAATAATAAAAATAATTTCGGGGTTTTTAACTTTTTACGATTTTTTCGTTATTGAAATAGTCTGTCACATTTCGCGTTTCATATTATTTTGAATTTGACAAATTCTGGTATTTATATAATTAGTTTTAGTGAATTAACAGTTATCAGGAATAATTGTTTGGCCCAAAAAGTAAATTTGCGGCTTTTTCACAATTTTTTTAGCAAAAAATGAAGAAAACACTCTGACATCTTTCAAAGAACCTGAAACCGGGAGGTCATAATCAATCGCTTGGTGCTGTATTGTTTTATAAATCAAAAAAACACTCAGAACTTTGTCCAAAAATAACTAAATTTTTATTCTTGATATCATTCAAAGCTCTAAGAGTTCTGTATTAGCCTGTAAAATTTCGAAAATTTGGTCAAGTTTGAACAAAGTTACGGCCAAAAACACAGGGAATCAAGATTTCAAACTTTTTTGGCCATAATTTTTTTGTAACTTCGCGAAATTTTTTTGAATTTTAAAAAATTTGCATAAAAAAATGCAAATTTATTTTGGGCCAAAAAATTATTCGTGATAACAGTTATAATTATGCAAAACTAATTATCTAATTACAAGAATTTGTCAAATAAAAATAGTATCGAAACGCGAAATGTGAGACTTTTCCAGTAATGAAAAATTCGTTAAATAAATTTAAAAAAACGCGCAAACTTTTAATTATTAATGGCAACCTGTGCAGATTTTTAGGGCTGCGAAAATAAATTTTTCTAAACAAATATTTTTATCCCAAGTACCAATTTAAATGTTTTTTTGAGAGCGGGATCAATGAGACTTGAGTTTTATAAATTAGATTACCTTTAGGAAACAGACATTTTTGGACAAAATTTTTTCAAATTTTTTTATAAACATGTTTTGGGGACAAAGAAAAACTCAAAATTTTCCATCATCACCAGACTTTGATAATTAAATAAAATTTTGTTTAAATGTTTACTTTGAAAAATGATGATTTTTATGTTCAATGAGAATATTTATTCAAATTTTATTTCAAAATCCCTTCATCCCCAAAAATTTATTCATTTATTTTCAAGAAATTTGAGATTTTAAAAATTATTTGTCTCATTACTGATTTGGCTTAATTTTGTTACTTTTTTGAATAAATTTTCTTATTTTACATCCCCTAATGGTTGTGAAAATTGATTAGTTGAAGCGAATGGAATAAATCACAGCAAAATATGAATAAAAATCACATCACATTATTAATAATTTTTATAAAGGTTCTTGCTAATTTGTACTTTCTTTAATTTCGAATTTTTTTTTTTTTTTTGCTCAGTCAAATTAAGCATGCTTCATATTTTTCTAAAGCACTTGAAAAACTCTATTAATCTGCAAAAATTGAAAATTTTTTGTTGTTTACAAAAATAAGGGCAAAAATTTTTTGTTTGTTTGTTTTTAATGGGTTTTTGAGTCCTTTGCGGCAAATATCTATGTATATTAAAAAACAAATTTAAATCAATGACTTTATTATAATAAACATCCATTTTAGAAAATTCGCGATGATAATTTTATATTATTTCTTATCTCATATACTGCTGGTAAACTCATTCATTATTATCACTTTCGGGCCCACTGCGTTTCGGCGCCAGCATGTTTTTGTCTATAACCTTTTGCGTTGTCATCCAACATTGTTGGTACCATTTGAAAGCTTAATCTGTTTAGAAGCATTTTCTAAGCATTGCTTCGCGATTAGACAATTTCTAAAAAAGTTATCCATGAAAATTGCGAAAAGTCGAAATTTTTGAAGTTTTTTCCTAATAAAAATTTTTCCAGGCTTGTAAATCTTTTCGCTTTTGGTAACGCTAATGGAGCATGTTAAGAGCTTTCGAATGATACCAAGATTGTTGGATTTGGATGCAAATGAAAAAAGATATTGTAGAAAAACGAGCTGGCGCCGAAACGGGTGGGTCATCACTTTCTACTAGGGTTGGGCCCCCGACGTCGGGGTTGGAAAATTCGGGGTTCGGGGTTGTCGGGGTTGGAAGCGTCGGGGTTCGGGTCGGGGTTGCCAAATCGTTCGGGGTTCGGGGTCGGGGTTCGGGGTTTTTCAATTTTTGCCTTAATCCATATAGTTAAATTTTTTTTTTGTTTAAAAATTTTTATTATTCATAATAATAATTTTAGGTACTTTTTTACTTCTTTTTATCATAAATATTTTTGTATAGAATTAATTAAAAACGATAAGGCATTTTTAAAATGAACAATTTTCAGTGAAAATCTGTAAAAATAGTCAAAATTTCAAATTTTTCCTCCGGCGTCGAGCCCAAAAACTTATTTTTTCAAAAAAAATTTGGCTCAAAGTCAAAAAATTGGTTATTTTTGGTGAAAAACCAGTTAACAAATTGCATTCTAATTCTCTAATTTTCAAAAAAAATTTTCGCGGCGCGCTTTTTTCTAAAGACTTTTAGGAGAAAGGGGTCCGGCGGTGCCTATCGGCACCGCCGGGCGAATTTTAAAATTTAAGCTTTATTTTCTAACAGATTTTCACCACAAAATTATGAATTTCCGTAAAATTTTATTTTATTTTTTATATTTTGTAAAAAAAATTTTGAAAAATATTAACTTTTCATGATTTAGTAAAGGAAAATTAAATTTTTTAATTTCAACGAAAGGAAAATTGGATAATTTGTCAATACATTATGCCAATGATGACCAATTTTTATGGGATTTTTGTTTAAACAACCATATTAATCACAAAAAAATTAAATTAAAATGAAAACGTCAACCGGTATCGAACTATGATAGAAAGTAATTTACGTGTGGTGCACTTACTACCCACTACACTACATTTCAACTAAATAAGCTTCAGCAAATTTACTTTATTTAATAAAATTTGGCAAAATGGTTAAAAAAAAATTCAAATTTCTTATAATTTTTTTGCCTTTTCCCCCACAAAAATTCCATTCTTAGGGGTGTATATTTAACCCCGACCCCGATCGGGGTTAAGGGTCGGGGTTCGGGGTTGTCGGGGTTGGAAGCGTCGGGGTTCGGGGTCGGGGTTTTCCCCGAAAATGGCCAAAAATGTCGGGGTTCGGGGTCGGGGGCGGGGTCGGGGGCCCAACCCTACTTTCTACTAATATTGTTAAAAGTTTTTTAAAAAAGCTTTCGGTGTCAAAATAAAAAACGAAATCATACATAATTTATTTTTTTTAGTTTCCTTTTACAATAATTTCTTTCGTTAAAATATATAAAAAATGAAAATTTATAAATAATAAAAATCACAATTTAATTTAATTTTTTTTTGATTTAGTGTTGCTTTGTGCGGAATTATCGCCAAAGGAATTGAAAAAAATGGACGCAAAAATTGATCAAATTAAGCATGAAATAACTGAAACAATTGGGAGGGTAATTTGTTTAAAACATTTTTTAAATTTAAAAATAATTTTAAGGAAAATGAAGGAAAAGAAACGGTGGATGACAAAGTGATCAAACAGTTGGAAGATATTGCCAATGCCAAAGTTGGCATTGAAACGCTGAGTAGTTTTGCCATAAACATGACAGCACAAGATTATGCAAATTCAATGCTTTTTGAGAAAAAGAAAAATTCCCGAAATGCAACAGGGGCATAATGCCAAAAAAGAAATGAATAAATTGCAAATTTTGAAAAAGGAATTGAATGACAAAATTGAAGAAGCGAAAAAGTTATGGAAGGAAAATGGAAAAGGAGGAGACATAAGTCAAAGCCAAACAGAGATTATTGAAATGAAAGTGAAACTTGAGTTGATGGATTTGATGAAAGAAAGCAATTTGCTAATGACCCAACAATACGAAAACTTAACGAAAGAATGCGCAAAATTTGGAGAAACGGAAAAAAATTGGTGGGGCAAAAAATTGGTGGAAATGTTTCTAAAAAGTTTAAAAGAAAAGATGGACAAATTGAGAGAAAAATTAAACGAAAATGATTGGATGAGAATCGACAAACTCGAAAAAAGTTTAAACAAAACCATAAAGGGGGAAAAGCCACCCAAAGAAGCGGCGGAAAGCAACTCGGAAGAATTGAGCAAAGAGCTGAGAAGCACTTCTGAAGAAGCCAGCAAAGCCTTGGAAAAGCATTTGAAGATGGATTGGAAAAAGATTGGCACTTATACCCAAGAACAGATGTCCAATTGGCGTCTCGCAATGCACGGCTATTGGGCACTGATTAATTTTCATAAAATTGGCATTGTGTCAAATGCCAAGAAAATCGTTGAGCTTCTCACCCCCAAACGGAAGAAGAAGGGGCAGCAACAACAGCAGCACCAAGAAAGCAACAATGACTAAGGAAAAATATCAAAAATGGCTTGGAGAAAATGCAAAATTATACAAGACAATTTATGTGCGATTATTTCCCCAAAATGATGACGGTAATTTACAGGGTTAGAATTTTGAGGTACTAAAAGTCGTAATATAGGTACCAAAATAGTTATAAAAAAGGCAGAAATAGGTACAATAGTTGCTAAAAAACAGAAAGATGGCAAAATCAGTGTCAAAAATTGGAAAACATGTGAATTTTCCCAAAATTGCTATGTTGCACAATTGTAAATCAAATCCATTTCGAAATTTTCAGGCGTAAAAAGTTTTTGATTGTCCACCAAATTCTGGCCAGGATTTTTGATTTTTGAAAAATCGCTTCTTTGAAAACGTAGAAATCATAGTATGTACTGGTAATTTATTTTAATAGCCGAGGCAGCGATTGACTTTTCCTTTTAATGGCATATGCCATATTCTGAAAACATTGCTGAAATTTTTGCTTTTTAACCCAACAGATGCAAAAAAGGGACGGCGTCGGCGTAAACGCGGATTCGGAGGAGAAGCAGAAACTGCCGGCTGTTCCAGAAGCCGTGTGGATTGGAGCGCATGGCTCCAATGCATCAGCCTGATTCTGCTGATCATCATTTTCATTTGGCTAATCGTCGCCGCTCTAATCGCCATTTGCTCGTTCATTTTTGCCGCTGACAACGGCGGGCGGCGGGGTGGAGGAGACATTTTCATTTTCAACAACTCCAGCAGAAGCAGTAGCAGCAGTAGGGACTGTTCTGACTGTTGTTGCTGCTTCGGCACCAGCAGCAGCAGCCGCGGGTACAGCTACGGTCGCCCTGAACTGACATATTTTGACTCGTGTTCAGTTGTGTGGTGGGATTTGTGGAATTAGAGACAGAGGAAAGAAACGGATGCACATTTATGGATAGGAAGGCAACCAACCGATCTAAGGACATTTTGAACGCAATTTTTATGGGAATTATAGGCGCTAATTTCGAAGTGGTGTCTTTTGAAATTTTAAGCAAAACGAAATATTTGAATTTGCAACCGAAAAGCTTTTTTTTTTTTTTGCTGTTTGGGCCAAAAAGTTATATTAAAAATTTGAGCAGCGGTGAGCAAAAAAAAAAAAAAAGGAACTTTGTAGCCGCTTTTCACCAAAAATGGGAATATTTTTTGCCATTTTGGAGTTTAAATTTCAAAAAGAAAAGTGGTGCCGATAGGCGCCGCCGGGAACATACATTTTGTAAGAAAAATTGATTAGAAATTTTTACAAATATTAATTTTCATTTTCAAAAGCATCACTTTGGAACCACCACGGAATTTTTATCTTCCCCTTATTTTTTTTCTGGGTTTTCGGATTGCATCGGAATTTTTCATCTTCATTTTTCATTTTTATCACTTGAACATAAAAGGATCTATCTTTTTCCCAATTTGAGTATTGGAGCAAGTAAATTTAAAAAATAAAAGTGCTTCCCAAAGAACATACGAAAAATGGAGTAAATTTTGAGACCAAAAATTGAGTTTCTCAATTAATTTTTAAATATACACAAATTTATTTGGGTTTTCATTTTCTTACCTGCCACAAGAATCTTATTTGTACTAGTAAGCGAAAATTTTCGGCATGCTTTTTCCAAAAGAATTTGTGGTGAACTAAATTGGTTTCTCTTGAGCAAAGTTATGAACATTTTTTTTGCAATTTTTGCTCTTTGTTGATTTTTAGCTTTAAGTATTCTCTGTAAGAATATAAATATTTTTTAAATAAAAAGCATTTGAAAAAAATGTTAAACTGTAAAAATCCTAGTCCTGCCCATGATCATGTTAAAAATTTCCGGGGCTTTTAAGTTTGCTGATCACGTTGTGATATAACAATTTAGAATCTCAACTCAAATTAAAACGAAAATGCATTGTCATATTCGTGATCAGACGACACTCGGAAAGCCCTAAAAAATTCTTTTGTCGATTTATAATTATAGAAAGCATAAGCAATTTACACACAAAATTTTTTATAAATAATATAATAATAATTTTTGGCAACATTTTATGATTTTTTATTTGATCAATTCTCGGTTGGTTTCTCTGTAGCTTCATCATGCGCGTAGTTCGAAGTGATGAACGATGTGGTTGCCTCACCTGAGAAGAGAAGATTTTGCGATTTCGTTGGATTTATGATGATAAATAAATCGAAAAAAGTCATTTTTAAAATTCAAAAAATTTTAAATGGTTAGAACCATAAAATTTTTCATTTTATTTTTAATGATCAAATTTTTAATGCATAAAAAATTCTCTAAACGTGAAAAGCATCGCCGGACCCTCGCCCCTTTTCATTAAAGTTTAAAAAACGTCCGCAAAAAAAGTGATTTTAAAAGAAAAAAAAAGGTCACATCCGGTGAAAAAATTGGAATGTTATAAGAAAATTAGGTTATCAGGCCTCTGGTAAAAAGTTTTACTGGATACCTCCTTCCTCCCCATGCGAAGGGTCGGTTGATGTTGGTGGTGTTGCTGTTGTCGGTTCTTTCGTGCCGTCCTGGCACTTTGGTTTTTTCCCTGCCTCCTTGGCGGCCTCCTTCACATCTTGAAATTTGTCGGTTGTTGTTGAACTATCGCCAATAGCTAGATTCATCACGACGATGAAAGCGAAGAGCTTAGAAGTGGTAAGAGTTAAAATAGGAAAATGAAAATTTGTTTAACAAATTTAATTATAATCAAATTTTAAAATTAAATTAATTAAAATAATTTATGAAGAATTGTTTAAATAATTAAATTACAATCAATGACTTAAATTATCTTTTTTAAATAATTTTAAATGCCAATTCACGAATTTAATTAATTTAAATAATTTTAATTAATTTCAAAATGACAAAATCACGAATTAATTAAATTAAAAATAATTAATTTGCAAATTACCAATTGGTTTAAAATAATCATTTTAGCTGAGAAAATAAATAAATTGGGAATTGTCAAATGACTACCAAAATGGGGGTGCTTTCATTTTCCAACAAAAACGGACAAAAAATTGTTGGGGAAATGGGATTGGAAAAATAATAATAAATGTGGTGACACATTGCCAAACCAAAAAATCCTATAATTAATTATAATATTGTTATTTATGCATTTTTAATTTCTACGAAGGATTGGGAAATTTGAAAAAAACAAAACAATGAATGATTCTGATGATTTTATGTTATGATAAGCCACACAGGGATTTTCACCAGCAAAGCAAAAAATAAATAAAAAGCAAATGGATTTTTTTGCATTTTAATTGCTAGATGATGTCAAAAATATGTACAAAAATGGTCAAAATATGTACATAAATGTAAAAAATCCCGAAATATGTAAGTAATATGTACAAAAAAGCGAAAAGTGTTCCAAATATATTTTAAAATGGATATTTTTTTTGAAAAATTTATTAGTAAAGGGTGAAGTAGGCACAAAATGTCATAAAAATTAGTCTTAAAATCTCCATAAATCGCATTTGAATATTTACAATTAATTTTTATGTCCCTTTTAAAAAAAAAAATTTTATTGTACCTTTTCAAAAAAAAAATTAAATTTTTTCTCAAGAAATTTCTATAAATTTCTAAAAAATCTCAGATTATAAATTTTTTCGAAAATCTTAGAAAATTTTCAAAAAGTTCTAAATTTAAAAATTTCCATCCACATATGGCCATCTGTTTGCTTACCTTCTATACAAATGTAAACGGACAAATTTGCCTTTGACAACTCCTCAGTGTTCTGCGGAAGCTCATTGTAACTGAAGGGACAAAGAGTTCTTAATTACCTAATTAATTAATTAATAATATTTATTAAATAATATTAATTAGAAAATGAAAAAATATTTTTTAATTACAGGGTATTAGGGAATGAATTCTATTAATAGTCAATTACTGGTAATAAAGAATTAATTCTTAATTGACTAATTAATAAGTAATTATTAGTTAATTGCTTGCCCACACTTTCTCATCACTCACTTCGCAGTCTCTTCAGTGTTTTCTTTTTGAATTTGTTCATCGCCCCCTTTGTACCAATCAGCCAATTTTTCGACCATCTTAACACATTGATGGCTTACTGTATATTATCATAATCCAATTTTAATTGTGATCTTGATCAGTGATTAGAAAAATTGTTTTTTTAAATAATGGAATAATTTCCTTAAATATCAGAATTATTAAATTTACTCACCAATTTGTTAAATTCCTTCTGTTCCTTACTCAATTCTAAAATAAACCCTTTTTTTAATAAATTGATAAACCAAATAAATTTGTATTTCTAATTATTCAAATTTTTTTGTTAAGTTTTCAAATTCCATTTCTATTACCCGGACTCATCATCAGTTTTTCCGAGTCCATTGGCATTCGCATGATTCCTCCCTCAACAATGGCACCGAAAATGACGGAAATGACGATGGCACACACAATGGCATTCATTTTGGCACTTCAAATTGGTGATAAATGATAGATTACTTAATTGAAAAAATGGATTCTTTTCATTTTTTTTTATTCCAATTTTCATTTGTTTTTCATGGTATAATTGATGAAAAAATCCGAAAATCTTTTGTTTTATTTTTTGGTTTTTTGACTAATTTAACACATTCTGTTTTTTTTCTTTAATTTAATTTTTTTCCTTTAATTTACTAGAAGAAAGAGGAGGCCGCTGGTGCTTGGCACAACGAAAATGGATTTATCTGGCACAAGAAGAGTCTCGAAAAGCGATAATCATTCAATGACTGCTGGCACACCATTTTTTACGTGCTGGGACGTTTCGTAAAATCCGCCACGTTGGGCGTTTCGTAAAATCCGCCATTTTAGCGATTTTTTCGACAAAACATGGCATAACTTTTCTTAATTGCAACCAAATTTTATATTCTTGGTACCATTCGATAGCCAAGGTTTTCCTCTATTAGCATACCAAATTAAAAAAAATTTGGTCAACTTTAGAAAAAGTTGTGTGAAAATAAGTACTATTTCTGCCATAACTTAGTTTAAATTTGATAATTTTGTTTGAAATTTTGCAGGCTAATAGAGAAAAAGCTTGGCTATCGAATGATACCAAGAATGTAAAACTTGGTTGATTTTAACCAAAGTTATAGCAGGTTTTGTCGAAAAAATTGCAAAAATGGCGGATTTTACGAAACGCCCAAGGTGGCGGATTTTACGAAACGACCTAGCACCCATTTTTTATACTCATCCCATTTGAGGCAAAATGATATAACAAATCATGTTTATTAATTTTTTAAGTTCCATTCATTCTTTAGGATTTTTTTTATGGTTACGCCCGAGCCAAAATTCTTATTTTGGTGAAACATGGAGGGAGGGGGCGAAAATCATAATCAACTACTGAGAAATGGAAAATTAAGAGTTAATGGGGCGGAATCGTGGTTTGAATAATCCTTTCTTCATC
>SIJG01000096.1:0-141103 GCA_023374025.1 Heterodera schachtii | reverse complement strand
TAAAATAAATATCAAAGAAAGACCAAAAATTATGCATATGACTCATCATTAAGGCCACCATTTTGCTTCGAGTTGACTCAGCTAATAAAAAAGGCAAATAATGCGCCTCGCTGAAGTTTGACCAAAAACTATTGCCATTTATTCATACAATATTATTGCATAGCTACTGTTTTTCACTTAATACTTTTGGCGCTGTTGGCCATTTAAAAATTTCTTAACAAAATTGCAATAAAAAATATATATTAATTTACATTATGCCAAATTAACCATAGACCGCCCGGACTACCGGGCATTCCCGGCAAAGACGGCATTCCCGGCCTCCACGCCAAGCATTGGAAAAATACACCGTTCAAAGGATGCATTGTGAGCATTTACTTTTAAATTAGCAATAATAATAAATAAATTCAAAACACATGGACAAGCCGGGAAGCACGGACAACGCGGAATGTAAGCAGGGGTTTGGACTTTTTGACTTAGTGCAGGTCGGGTTCACATGACGGGACGAAAAATATTTTCATCGGTTTTAGAACATAGTAAAATTATGAGTTTTTTAGCAATTCGAAATATAGGGGCTGGTTGCTTATTATTTCATTTGGCACTACTTGTTAAATTGAGTAATTTTATTAATTGTTTATTTATTGCAAATCATTTTGTTGTCGTAAAGAAAATTTAAGTGTGTAAGAAAGTATCAGTCTCAAATCTCGATCGAGACCGAGACTCGAAATCCCGAACTTTTTCCAGCATCACTAATCTGTACACCCATTAAACCCACCGAAAAAGCACATTAAATCTGACACCCAAAGGCTGACACTGAAATATGGTGTAGATGAAGTTGTGCTCAATGACAGCAAACAAATGGAAGAATATAATGGCATTCGAAAAGGGGCACAAATTTTATTGTCCATTGATGAATTTCAAATTTGCGTATATATATATATAAAAAAGAAAAAAGCAAATGAGGAGAACGGAGAGATAAAGCTCACCATTTGGGTGAATGGCACCGGACACTGTGCAAATGTTGAAGCAAAAGATCAAAAATCAAATGGGAAATCGGCCCATAGGACAAACACTACAATACAACAATGTTGAGCTTGAGAATGCAAAAACAATGAATGATTATGGCATTAAAAAGTGTCGTCAAATCTCATCCAATCAATGCCAAATTGAAAAAACAACCATTTTCATGGACTTTGATAAAATTGAAGTTGATGTTTGGTATGATAACGGCAAAAAATTGTCCGTTGAAGTGAAAATGACGGACACTGTGAAAATGTTGAAAGAGAAGATCAAAGCGAAGGTTGGCATTCCGCTCGAGGGGCAAAAACTCTTAATACAAGAGACGGCATCTATTCTTGGTGACGAAATGACAATGGAGGAGTGTGGCATTTTAACAGGGAAACAAATTTGCTTAAAAAAGAAAACGGAAAATGAGGAGAAAAATGTGAAAGAAGAGAATGAAAAGAAATTTTAAAATTTTGATATCTTTCAATAGCCTTAAGTGTTTTCTATTATCCTGCAAAATTCCAATAAAAAAAAATCGATTAAAAGTTGGCCTCAATTTTTAAAAAAAAGTTAATTTCCTCAGCAGAATAAAAACTTTCATCAGAATGGGTTGAAATTTTGCAGAAAAATGCACAAGAATTATAATTTTTGGGAAAAATTTGCTTGACTCAAGCATGAAAACTCATTCGAATTGGCAATTAAACCAGGGCTCCCAAGTGTCCTTATTTCTAAGATTTGTCCTTATTTGGAGGGGCCGGATCTTAGAAAATAAAAATGTCCTTATTTCTAAGATTTTTCTTATTTTTGGCTCGACGTGCATATTTCGTTCTGATTTTGGATTTGAAAATAAAAACCTACAAAATTGAATAACTTTACTTATTTTTTTTATTGTAGCGAATATTTTTAATTATTCGATTTTCAAATAAATTATATTTTACTTCCTTTTCTTGAGTGTGAATGCCCAAGATGCCCCCAAAACGTAAAAATGTCTATTTGGAGAGCTACGAAAAGGAATTCCGGCACATAAAGAAAAGTCGAAAAGGCGAAGAATTTGCCCTCTGTGTCGTCTGCAACGATGATATCAATCTGCTGTCCATCGGGAAAAGTGCAATTTCGTTGCACCAAAAAACTGGAAAACATCAGAAAGCGGCAAAAGCAGCAAACAGATCAATTCCATTGCAGGAATTTTTGCCAAATACTTCGGCTCCTTCAACTGAAGACCGTAAAATTCTTGCGGCCGAAGGTTAACAGGCTTTTTTCTGATCAAAATTTTATAATTAATAGGTACTATCGCGTATAACACTGCACAACATTGCCAATCGTTTTGTTCGTTGGATTGTTTGTCCTCTGACGGACTGTTGCGCACAATTTTTCCTGATTCTACCATTGCGAAAAAAATAAGTTGCGGGCAAACAAAAACATCAAAAATTCTAACTGGTATCGTATAAATACAAAACTTTTTTCAATTGTTGTTAAGGCGTGTTGGCTCCTTATTCCGTGAAAAAAATCGTTGAACAACTGGCTGACAAACCATTCTCTTTATCGATCGATGCGTCAAACTTTGGGAATCAAAAACTTTTTCCTCTTGTTGTTCGGTTTTTTACAAAAGACAATGGTATTGAAACCCGTTTGATTGACCTGGAGTCACTTCCGGGCGAAACATCATTTGAAGTGAGATCAATTTTTTGCATTTTTAATTGCAATAAAAGGTGCACCAATGGATCAACAAAATAATGGAAAAATACGATTTGAATGTATCAAATTTAACGGCACTTTCGGCGGACAACACAAAAGCCAATTTCGGTGGAGAAGAGCGCGCAGGAGAGAACAATTTATTTTTCCGTCTAAGACAACAAAATGAACGATTGATTGGTGTGGGATGTGTGTGCCATGTTTTACACAATGCGGCGAAAAAGGCAACGGACAATTTGAGAATTGAAGGAAGAGCAATGGACATTGAGGCAGTAATTTTTAAAATGGCAGGGCATTTTAAAAATTCAACCAAACGAATTGAGGAGCTAAAAGGATTTTGTGAGGAATTGGAGGTGCGGAATAAGGAATGAAACATTCTAAGGTGTTAATTTAGGTTGAATTTGAACTCTTGAATCGTCATGGGCCGACAAGGGTGGACATCAATGAACAGCGTGTTGGGCAAAATTATTCGGATGGAATCTGTCTTAATCGCCTACTTTTCCAAACCTGACAAATGTCCGGCACTTCTTTACGACTTTTTTTTCGTTTTTTCTGAACAGTCGTTTGCGATCATTCATTTTTTACACCACATTCTCGGCTTATTTAATAAGACAATTGACTTTTTTCAGGTTGTTTTACTAAACTTAAATGAAAATGTTGTTTTTATAAATTTAGAAAGAAAAAGTCATTTTGCGCGAACTTTTGCTGGAAATGGACAAATTTAGAGGGAAAATTGAACAACGGAAAAGTGAAAGGTTTTATGGTGCAGATTTGGCAATGGGGAAAGTCGAGGAGAGCAAACGCGAAGCGTTGGAGGAACAATTTCAAGTAAAAATTGTCGGTTGCATATTTTCAAAAATTTTCAGTCGTTTTACACATCGGTTCTGCGTATTTGGACAAATGGCATCGCGTTGACCGATTTCCGGAAAAGTTGGAATGGGTTGCTCTGGTATCCCGCAAAATTCCCCACGACGATGCGTTGTCTCTCGCACGACAAATTGCGCCCGAGTTAACAAATGATTTGTTTGACGATGTTAGCGAAGCAAACCAAATATTGAATTCTTTCCCAAATGATGAATTTCAACAATTAACTCCCGAACAGAAGTGGAAGAAGCGGTTTGAAGCAGATTTGCCTAATCTGCTCAAGCTGGTCAGCGTCGTACTTTCCGTGCCTGTCTCAAATGCATTTGTCGAGAGAGTGTTTTCTCTTTGCGGCTCACAATGGACGGATGTTCGAAATTCGTTGCAAGTCGGAACAGTCAAAGCGTTGGTCCAAACCAAAGTCAATTATGATCTTTCTTGCCCACAAATATACCACGTGCTCATTTCCAATCACAAATTGTTGGAGAAAATCGGCGGATGGGAAAATACTTTTGATAATCAATTTCAATTGTTTTTACGATAATAAAATATTGTTTTAAGTCGATTTTTCATGTTTTTATTGCGTTTCCTTCACCCTACTATCAGTTTTAGAAAAAATCTTATTTTTGGGGTCAGAATCTTAGTTTTTGAGTCATTTTGTCTTATTTTGAAAAAAAACTTGGGAGCCCTGAATTAAACCCATAATAACTCATTATAAGCATTAATTCCTTGTTGCAGATGAACAATTTACAACATTACACTCCTTCATATCGACCGAATCAAGGGCGTAGCTAGGGGGGGGGGCTGAGGGGGCTAAAGCCTCTCCCCTCCGAAATCCAAAAAAGTAAAAAAAAATTCAACGAAAAATAGATTTAAAAAAGTTGAGATGAGCTGCAATTTAACCCCCGTAAAAAGGAATGCTCATTTCGATGATCAGCGCGATCTTTGCGGTACCCATCTTTTTCTTTTATGAAAAAAGAAATTCCCATATGTCAGGTCCTCAAAATGTCAAAAAACCTCGTTCTGCTGGTGGTATTACTCACTTTCCGGGTTAGTACTTTTCCGGATTTATTCTTTACAACAATTATTTTCCAATTCAACTGTTGCAATTACAGCCAATTGTATTTTTTTTAAATAGCCCATAATTAATAAAAAATTTAGCATATGCTTCAGAATCCAATCCCTCCCTATTCAAAAATGACGTCATTAGTCTTGTGTTTTGAATTTAAATAATTGTTAATTTTAAATAGGGACAGTTTTTAAGCAAATGGAAACAAAAGGAAATGCCGGTGCTAGGTCGAACCGAAAATAGTCTCAGTGTGGGCGAACCGAAAATAGTCTCAGTGTCAATAAAACATTTAAATGTAATTATTTTAAAGAAATTTTTTAATTTGAATATTAATTACAATTTAAAAATTTTAAAAAACAATAATGTAATTTCGAGGTTCAACTTTTCTTCAATGTTTTTTCTTAAAATATTCTACTCAAAATAAATGCTAGATTTTGTTCCATGAATAAGGCACAATAAGTAAGCTTACTTGCCATTAATTTGTGGATTCAAGATTTGAAATTAAAATTTTCGTTTCAATGTAATTTTTTTTTGGTCGGAGGTGTAAAGTTTTATTTATTTAATTTTTTTAAATAATTGTCTGATTAAAATTATTTTTTTCGAGACCAAATTGAATTGTATAATTAAATTTAAATATTTTTATTGAACACTGAGATTATTTTTCGGTTCGCCCACACTGAGATAATTTTCGGTTCGTCTCAGCACGGGAAATGCCTAAATGAAAAAGCATTAGAAAAGTTTCACGCCGTTTCATACACAAACTTGTTTTTTCTTTTTTGGCATTACTTCTTTCAAGGGGACATTTTTCAATTGAATTATTTGACTTTTTTAAAATTCATTTTTTATAAAAAAAATATCAATTTTATTTTGCGCTTAAATTGCTTAAAATTTCAACATAATCTGAAAAATAAAAAATAAAATTGCTTTTTTCTGATCACAGATTTTCCTAATTCTCGGTCTATGATTTTTCTCTGGATTGCTTTATACTCATATTGTAAAATTTCAGATCGATTCATTCGTGGGAAGTGGGCGGGAAAATTCTGAAAAATTTAACAAAAAACGAAATACACAAGGCCCCCTTGTCAGGTCAGCAGGGCTCCAAAAAAAGATTTTCCTCGCGCCCGGGGGCATTTGTGCCGAATGCTTTTTACAATTTACATTTAACTTAAAATAGCACTAAAATTAAGAAAATAAATTCAATATTTTGGAATATTATATAGAAAAATTAACTCGAATCCTTGAGAAATAGTAATCAAAAAAATCCTTAATTACTAACGCTCCGATGTTGGTAACGAAGCCGAGGTGAACCGGAAAATGTCAAATGAAAAACAAATGAAAAAAGGGCAGTTCTAGCAAAAAAAAAATTTCAAGAAATGAAAATTTTAACAATTTGTTTCGAAAAACATGGAATTTCTTAACCCTTCATAAAAATTATAAAAATAATCTGGCTATCCCGTTAAATGATTTTGTCCTGCTTCATCTAAGCTGGTGCGTTCCATTTTTTGTGCTTGTTTATTTTTTACGAAATCTCGGTTTTTTTAGGTCTCGGTTCACAAAGTTTCGTGGGTCAAAATGGGATAAAGCGGAAACTCAAAAATGAATTGTTTGAAATTCCTTCCGTAAAACTCTGAGGCCTAAAATCGAAATTTTTAAAGTTATGCCATTTTTTTTGTTTGTTAAATAAGTGAGCCCACATTTTGGTCGAATTTTGGAAAAGGTAACGGTATTGTCCTTGCAATATTATTGTATTTTTTATACAGTATGCTTACCCGTGGATGTTGTTTTTGGATGAGTTTAAATATTCAAAATTTAAAAAAAGCAACAGAAATTTATGCAAATGGAAATGGAAGCAATGAAAAATGAGAAAAAATCAAATTCAAATGACAAAAAATGTTTTGTGACTGCCGGATAAAGAAGAAGTCAAAAAGACAGCCAAAAGTGGGAGAGAAAAGAGTTGGTGTTTTTGATGAGAAATGAATGAATTGTCGCGAAAGCAATGGGGAAACATTTGTTGCATTTTTTGGGATCAGAGGATATTTCAAAAATTAAAAAAAAATCATTAGGAACTAGTGAATTTAATATAGCAAGAAAATTTAGAATAAATTTTAAAATTTGTACCAACGCACCACGTAAATGGTTGTTCCTTCACCAACAACACCATATTCTTTCAATCTTTTTCTGTATTTTTCGTAATCGTTAAGCACTTCATTATAATCCGAACTTGGGCGGTCGTTTATTATTACAGATTTAATCCCTGGCAAATCATTTTTAATTTTTTCCACTATTTTTTCCATCAATATTAACGCAGAATCCGTGCCCTTCAACCAAACGGTGACCGTTTTCTCTTCATTATCTTTTTTATATTTTACGACAATTTCATATTCAGTAACCAATAAAACTGTTGTGCCTTCTCCAATGCCATAATTTGTCATTGTTTTTCTATCGTCCTCAAGAACAGTCACAGTACCACCATCACCTGCATTATCATATTTTTTTACTAATAGCTTACATTTTTACCCACTTCTCAAACACAGTACCATTTGGAGATGCGAAATCGTTTCGTAAAAGCCGAAATTTTAGCATTTTTTCGACAAAACATGGCATAATTTTCTATTATTTTAATTGAAATAACCCAGGTTTTTCTCAAATGGCCTGTTAATTTCAAAATTTTGGTCAACTTTCGAAAAACTTGTATGTAAATAAGCACTATTTATGCCATAACTTATTGTTAAAAATTTGTCGAAAAAATGCTAATTGACGGATTTTACGAAACGAGTTAGCACGTGATTTGGCTCGACTTTCAGTATTTGATCGTCACAGGTTTGCTTATTCATTATTTCTATTTTTACCATTTGGGTAGAAGAGTTTCAATATTTGTGCTTTCGGGCTTAATTTCACTCTCCTTTTGGATCTTTTTATTCAAAATTGCCACAGTATCCTCCCTCTTCATCCAAATGGTATAATTTGCCTTGTACATTTCATATCGCACAACAATTTGAAATTCACCAATGGACAAGCGAACGATGTCACCGTTTTTAAATGGATAATAAATAGTCAATTGTTTTTCCATCACTAAGCACATCATAATCATCATTTTCGCCGTGTGTAAGAAACTCATTAGCATCAAGAAACTCATTAGCATCATTTTCGCCGTGTGTAAGAAACTCATTAGCATCAAGAAACTCATTAGTATCATTTTCGCTGTGTGTCAGTATCAATCTTTTGAAATCACTTCCATACTTTGTTTTGCTATTCTTTTCCATTTTTTTTCTTTATCTTTTTCTTCAAAGATTTCACTGTTTCCCTTCCATGCATCTCAACTGTAGTTGAATTTGTTTTCATGAGCAACAGTTTTTTGAATATATCTTCATCAGCTGTCACTGTAATTTTAAATTTGATGGACAGGTAAACAGTGGTGCCATTTTCAATGTTATAATCAATTAATGGTTTTTGGTCCTCCAATAATTGACCATTTTCAATGAACTTCAATATTTGATCGTCGGGCTTTATTCCATTCTTATTTCTGATCAATATTTGATCGTCGGGCTCTATTCCATTCGCATTTCTTAACTTTTTCTTAAATGTTTCTACAGTTTCATTCCCATTCGCCCAAATGGTATGAAATTCCAAATCATCCTCTTTTCTATATTGCTCAACCACAATTTCAAATTCACCAATGGATAAGTGAACAATTTCACCTTTTTTAATCTGATAATCAGCAATTGTTTTTCCATCATTAAGAAAATCATCATTTGGGCCGTATTGCAATGATATTTGTTCGCGCTCAATTCCATGCTTTGTCACATTTTCAATTATCTTTTTCTTCAAAGATTTCACTGTTTCCCTTCCATTCACTTCAACGGTGATTATATTTGTTTTTATGGGCAACTGTTCATTGAATATTTGTTCATCAGCTGTCACTTTAATTTCAAATTGTATGAGCAATAAAATGGCTGTGCCTTCTTCAATGTCATAATATGTCATTGTCCTTCTGTCATAAAGCTTAGTCTCAGTACCATCTGGCTTTTTGAGATAATAATAAAAGGATCAGTAGATCATTAGCAATTGAGTGAATCACTTTAATTTGGCACAGAATTCTACTTTAATAATAATGGATAAGTAGAATTTGGCAGAATTTTGCATTGCAAAATAATAATCACTTTGAATTGCAAATATTTCTACTTAAAATAATAAAAAAAAGGATCAGTAGATCATTAGCAATTGAGTGAATTACTTTAATTTGGCACAGAATTCTACTTTAATAATAATGGACCAATAGAATTTGGCAGAATTTTGAATTGGAAAATAATAATAACTTTGAATTGCAAATATTTCTACTTAAATATTTTAATAATAATAAAAGGATCAGTAGATCTTTTTAAATAACAAAAAAATAAGGTTTATTATTTATTTATTTTTGTGTGACTCTGATGAATGGTGTTCATCAGTAAGTCAAAATTTTGGCAGAATTATTATTGCATTTTTGCGGGATCCCAGCCCGCAATCGCGCATTTTTTGGAAATTGCGGTTTGAGGGATTAATCCAGCGGGATCCCGTCCGCAAAAGACGTTCCAACCCACAGCGGGATCCGCAATTTTGATTTTTTGGCGGGATCCCGCGCGACGCATTTTTTTTTAAGTTTTCAAAGACAGAACAAACTAGAGATCGGCATTTTGAGAAAATACGGACCAGGACCAGGATTATGGACTAGGCACACCTACGGATTACGGGCTTACTGATACGGATTTTTTTAAATTTTTTTCTTTCTCGATAAAAATTGATTTATTAAATACAAATCTTGAATATTTAAAGCTAAAGACTTTAAAACAGGGCTCGGATCGAAAATTTTTCAAAATCAGGACATCGGGCCCAAAAAATCAGATTTTGGGGTCGAAAATCAGGACATTTGGCAATAGCTTAAAATTGCTTGATTATCAAAATATTTTTGCGGCGCAATTTGTGTATAATTGTTAACAGATTTTGTCAAAAAATTGTCCAAATTTTGTGATTTTGAGCCAATTTTTAAGAAAACAAAGGATTTTTTAGGGTCAGGCGGTGCCGATAGGCACCGCCGTGGAAAATTTTGAAAATCTGAGTGACATTACGACATAAAATTACAAATTTTCTGAAGAATTTTAAGAAATCATGACAAATTTTGGTCGTTACCCCCAAATCAGGACAAATCTGACAAATCAGGACATTTTAATTTTATCAGATTTGGATCCTCCAATTCAGGACAAATCTGATAAATCAGGACAGATCCGAGCCCTGCTTTAAAATAAAATTTATTATAAATTCTAAGCAAAAAAAAAAGAATGAAAAAATACACAACTCGCAACAAATTGGAAGTGAGGGTTCAATTTTTACCAGTATTTGTAATTAATTTCCGGGAGTGCTTTGCTTTAAAAAAATTAACATTTCGGCTGTTTCCGGTTTCAATTGAGATCTCCTGTAATCGTAAACATCCCTTGCAATTTTAAAAGTGGCTTCGCTTGGCAAACTTGTCGCAGGAGCAGAAAGATATTTTTGCGCAATTTTTGACAAAATTGGAAACTTCGGTTAAAATATTTTGGCCAAAAAATAGAACAAATATCAATGACCTTCCCTTATTTTTGATTAAAAGAAGAAAAAAAATTATTTAGGTTTTGGCGAAATGCTGCATAAAATTAAAAAAAATTCATTTCACCTTAAAAAACGTCAAAAAAAAACCCGTAATCCGTGGTGTCCTAATTTATACGGATCAGGATTAGTTACGGACTTGACATCGATACGGATTACGGATTTACGGACTAAAAATCCGTAAAATCCGTAGTGCGTAAAAAATCCGTATCGGCCGAAAAAATGCGGGTTACGGAACGGATCCGTAAAAATCCGTATACGGGTCCGGCCCGTATCCGATCTCTAGGAACAAACCCCCTTTTTATATATTCCGCCAGCCCCTAGAAAGTTTATTTTTAAAATTGATTAGGTATATTTAGTTCTCGTCTGTGTCCATATGCAGGAGGACATTAAAAGAGCAAATCCTGCAAAAGTGGCTTCTGTTTGGAGTTGCATAACATGTGTTGGGGATATTTCTTTGAGTCCACCGCAACTTTTGTTTGTTTTTTGTCAAAAAAATTGAAGTAACAAAATTACAAAAAATTTTGTTAGACTTAAAAAGGTGCACCAACACATGTTTCCTAGTGCTGTTCTAGACCAAAAATTTTCCGAGACTCGAGACCGAGACTCTCGAACAGCACTAATGCTTCCCCCCTTCGATCATATAAATTTTCCATAAATTCCAATTCTCTCTTTACCTAGTTGGGCTGTCTTTCTGTCAATTTGAACACTTTCTCATTCATTCTTTAGTCATTTAAAATTTTCATTTTTCTTTATGTTCCATTTGCATAACAAAAAACTGTACAAAATTTGAGAATTTAAATTAAAACCCATCGAAAAACAAGACATCCTTTCCAAAAGCAGGAATAAAACATTCGGCAATTTTTAGCACATAGATTTTATTAGATATTTCAGGATTTTTAGCAAATAAAATCCTACCTCTACTAAAACCACCGGAAAAATTTTGAGTAGAAAATAAAAAAAGTTAAATTAGGGACCCACATTCTTTAGGATTGCAGAAAATTTTATTTATTTATGGCCAAAAGAATTCAGCAACCTGGTTTTAAAAAAATGTTTTTAGCCAAATTTTAAGGTGCTGGAACGTTAGTAAAAAACCATCAAATGGAAAATTTTGACAGAAAATTATGCATAACTTCGCAAAAAATGAGCCTAATTTTAAAATTTTGATATCTTTCGATAGCCCTAAGTGTTTTTTATCCTGCAAAATTTCAAAAAAATTCGTTTAAAAGTAGCAAGCATGGAAACTCATTCGAATTGGCTATTAAAACCAAAATAAATCATACTAACATTATTTCCTTGGTGCAGATGAAGACTTTTACAACATCGTGGTCAGCAGATTATCCTCCTCAATATCAACCGAATCGAGGGCGTAGCTGGGGGGGGGGGGGGAGGGGGGTTTAGGTGGCTAAAGCTCATCCTTCCCCCCGCCGAAACCCAAAAAGTAAAAAAAAAAAAAATTTCAACGAAAAATAGTTTTTTTTTTTAATAGAAAATTTGATAGCAAAATTAAGCATATGCTTCAGAATACGTTCTGTAGTCAAAAGCCCCATCCTTATTCTTAGATTTTGAATTTGAATTATTAGTTTTAAAGAGTGACACTTTTTATGCAAATGGAAACAAAAGAAAATGCATAAAATGAAAAATCAATTGGAAAAAGAGAAAAAATACAGTAAAATGACAGTAATTGAGTGACAGAAAAAATGTTTAAAAATTTCATTATTTTCACGATTTATATCAAGAAATTATTTATTTTTTTCGGCTTTTTCTATCACTGCTTTTTTAAAAAATAAGAATGCATTTTTTGAAATTTTCAATGCTATGCTAACGAACAACACCAGTAGCAGGAAGTGCAATTTTGTTGCTTTTTCTTAGGGAAAAAATCATTTAAAAATAAATCTTTTTCGGTGTCGGCCAAGGACGGATGTAAAATCCTTGATCATATTCTTCTTTGTCCAGTCGACGGGCATAAAATACGGAGACCATTGACCCTTCTCTAATGCCACACTGTTCCATGGTTTTGTACTCGTCCAAATCCTCGTGCCAAAGCTCAACATCATTTCTCATTACAAATGGCTCACGTTCATCCGTATAGAATTGTTTGACGAGTTCAATTGTGCCAAATCCATACTCATTGTAATCCGCGGTGTACTTCTCCCGGATTTTGTCCTTCAATGTTGCCAAAGTGTCCGTCCGTTTCACCGAAATTGTGTATTTGTTCCAATGTTTATTCGGCACATATTCCACTGTCACTTCAAATTCATCACGAATGTTTGGGTGATGACGACGTGGGATGATCCGACGGTTGTGCTCGTCCACCAACTTATTTTTACAGTAATTTTTATTATATTTTTATATAAAATTAAATAATTAAAAATGTTTTATTACCTTTTTGTAATTAAATATTTTGAATTTAAAGAATAAATTGAATATTTGTAAAAATAATTTTAAAAAAAATACCAAAGCGGTCTTTGAACTCTTTTATTTTTGAATAAATAGCTCCGGCGTTTCCTAAAAATATTATCAATTAATTGGCTTTTAATTTTATTTAAAAAGTAATAATTTAAATATTCTAACCGAAATCAACGAAAACGACAGACAAAAAGAACAGAAGCAAAAATGAAATTTTATTCATTGAATTGTTTGGGATTTTTGTTGCCCTGCTCATCCACAAGTCCATCGTCGGCTTCAGCCTCGGCATTCGGCTTGTCCAGTCCAATTTGAGTGCTCCCATCGTCGTGTTGTGCTGCACGCTGTTCGCCGTCCAAGTGCTCATCGGCGGCTTCATCAGCTTGGCCCTCATGGACCTTTTGGCGGGCCGAGGGAGCGCCGTGTACATGGTGGCCGCCATTGCCCAGGTACAGTAAACTACCAAGGCATATCGTATTAAGAAAATCTGTTATTTTATTCAATTGCCTTTATCGTTCCCGGAATTATTATTTTTTACCAAAACCTAATCAGAAGTGCCATTTTCATTTCCCAGGCAATTGCCTGCGGCACCTTTCTCTACATCACCACCATGGAGATTTTGCCTCACGAATTTTCTCTCTCCTCCGACGCTCATCAGCACCAATTTGGCATCTCGTCGAGCACAAGCGCAACATTTGCTATGGTGATCAGGGGCCAAAAGGTTGCCTTGCTGCTGATCGGTTTCGCTCTGATCACTGCTTTTGTCGCCATTTTCCCGGACGCCGACGATGGCAATGGCAACGGATTAATTTGATGATGGCTAATGAATTAAAATTTAATTTTGTGCAATCTTTTAATGTGCCATCATTTTTTTCAATTTTCATTAATTTCAATTTGCCTTTTTTTTTTTGCTTATTTAAATTTTAAGTCTGCCGCATGCCCTTGATTTTCTAAACAAATTTATTGCTGTGTACGTTTTGAGGCTGAATGGCAGCCCTAATTATCACAAAAAAATTTACGAAATTTTTGGTTCATCAAGCACTTGCATTTGTGTAAGTTATGTTCCCTGGTGATTCTTCATTTTATTGGGCCACCTTTCACGATTCAATAATTCAATTATCCGATCATGAATTCTATTGAATTGTATAATTTCAAACTCTACATTTTCATTATATTTATATCTGTTGCCATTTTATGGCCTATTAGGCCACAACAAAATTGGTGAGCTTTTTATAATAACATTTTCCAAGTTTTAATTTTTTTGAAAAATGCACCTTAAAATTCTTTTGAAGAGCAAAAAAGGTCGATTACATGGCTTGACATTTCTAAGCTAAAATAAAGGATTAAATTTTTTTTCAAATTTTTAATTAAATTCCAAAAATTTTGAACCGGGCCCGGTGGGGGAGGTAACAGGGGGTCCGGCGGTGCCAATAAGCGCCGCCGAGAAAATTTTTACATTTTTTAATGCGATTTGTTAACAAATTTTGTACAAAAAATGACAAATTTTGCGATTTTGAGCCATTTTTAGCAGTTTCGCACCAAAAATAATCGGTTTTTTGAAAATTTAGCGAAATTTTTTGGAAAATTTGAGTAGGCGCTAGGTCTGGGGGTGGGTACCACGAAGGAAAATTTAAAATTTTCAGCAAAAAATACTATTTTTTCCTTAAAAATTTCGGGTACGGAGGGAGCTTGGGGGGGGGGGGGGGGGCACGTACCCCGCGTATCCCCCCCCCGCCCCCTGGGACCGTCCATGTCAGGCGGGTACCGAAGATTTTAATAATTAGGCGTACTTTTTCATAAACCATTAAAAAATTTTTCGGGAGGGGGGAGGGGCTTTAGCCCACTTAGCGCCTTTTGCAGATCATGGATATATTTAAAAGAATTTGCATAAATTTTTTTAAAACACAAAAAATTTTGGGTTCTGGCAAAAGACATAAAACATCTTATATTGCGAAGGAGAAACGGCACCAATAGAAAAGGGTGGCATAACAATGGTGCTTCAAATTTGCGGGATTGGAAACAAAATTAATTCGTAAAGTTTTTTGTGAATTAAGATAAAAAATAAATGTAAGAAATTTATGAATAAAATTCCAAAAAAATTAAATTTCGGGCGCTGGCAGCATAAATGAAAAAGGGGGAGTGTGTCTGTCGACCATGGTTTTTCGTAGATCCGGGATTCTTATGGGGGGTCGACGGTCAAACCTGTTAATTGGGTCAATTCGTGAAATTAGGCTTTTCTCCTATTTTTAGCATTTTTTATTGAATTATTTCCAACATTGTTGGTTTCATTCGAAAGCTTTACATGTTTAGAAGCTTTTTCTAAGCTATTGCTTAGCGATTAGACAATTACCAAAAAAGTTATAACATGAATTGAAAAAAGCCAAAATTTTTGAACTTTTTTCTTAATACGAAACGGCGGGCACCGAATCGTCCTGTTCCGGTTTGAAAGTCGTGTAAAATTGGCATTTTGTTTTATATTTAAGTTCATTATATGCAAAATTTTCTGTAATTTTTTGAGTATTAATTATTCAAATAGGAAATTTTGAGCATCTTTTTTCGGTTCACCCTAATTTGGTTCCACTTATCCCCTCATTAATGGGTCGGGGTCACTTCGGCGCGGCCACTTCGGCGCGGCCACTTCGGCGCGGAACCCGTCAGTTGGGCCCTCACGTTTGGGCCCAAGTGCAACATTGAACAGAATTAGGAGGATAAGAGGCCTCAAACCGTGATGCACTCCAAAATGTCGCCGGACTATCTTGGACCATACATTAAATGGTGTCCCGAAATTTGCGGCCAAGGGGGGGGGGGGGGGGTGCGTCAACGAAAATTTTGCAAAATAGTCTGGGAGGCGGTCGAGGGGAAGGGGTCATTCGTGAAGCGCTTTTCCAAAAAACTTGTTTTTATTTGAATTTGTACATGAACAAAATATTTTTTAACAAATTAACTGAGTTTATAAACGCTTTTCGACCTTACCAAAAATATAAAAATTAAAAAAAAGTTAGGTCAAAAAACGAATCGCAACGTTTTGGTTAGGGCTCCCAACTGAATGTTTTCAAAATCAGTCATTTTGTTAAATTTTATTCCAATTTTATAAAACCCAATAAAAAGCTTTTTACGACACGCTTTACCTCCGCCGACGGCGCCTATCGGTACCGCCGGAACCACGCCCCCTGAAATTTCACACATATGGAAATTTTTATTTTTTCATTAGAGAATAGGTCCCACCCAACACACACGGAAAATGGTGTCTTTGGTACTTTCCTGTTATTGAGTCACATTTCATAATTTAAAAAAACTAAATAAAACAAAAGTGGTGCGTGATCTCTAGGGCCGTAACTTTTAGTGACGAAAAATCCCGAAATAGTTAAAATAGTGAGTAAAAATGTCAAAATAATGACAAAAAGCGAAATAATGACGAACAGTGACATAATTTTTAGCCAAATATTAAGCAAAAATTTTTTTTTATTTAAAGCGAGACCCTTTGTTGTTTGTTCTTGGTATTTACAAAATTGTGTACTGTTGTGATTTTGCATTCCACTTTTTTTTTTATCATACCGTATCTTATAAACATTTGTTGCGCGCGTCGTATTACAGTATCTTTTCCCTCTCCATTTACTGTACATGCGTCATTTTTTTTACCCCAATTTGAGGGGTACGAAATTTTAAATTAGGCTGAAAATGAAAAAAACCTTTGGGCATTTTCCTAGGGCATAAATCAAAAATTTAAAAGAAATCAACAAAAATGGGGTGTGCAAATTCACAAAAAAAAAAAATGCAAAAATTTGTCATTTTTGGCAAAATTTGCTTTTGTCGGTTTGCTGATGGACTCATAAAATGTGGGAGAAGAACTCGCTCATTCCGATGAACATATTTTTCTCTTTTTTGGCCTTTTTTATATTTTCAAATTCAATTTGGCCATTTTGCCGATGGATGCCATTAATAATGAGACGACGCCGGCACCCATTGGGCCCGCCAAACAGTCCCACGACGCGCTCAAGGCGGTCATGCTGGTGGTGCTCTTCTTCTCAACCTTTTTGGCCTCAACCGTGCGTTGTTTTTTTCTCACTGTTTTGGATGGGCCATAGAAAATTTTGGCATTTAACGGGACAAAAAGAAAATTTCTAATTTTCCTAAAGCGCCAATTTGGGTACCATGGGTTGATGTGCAAAAAGTCGAGATTAGAATTTCAAAAATTATTTACAGCCTAAAAATGAAGAATTAAGAACACAAGAAACTAAGGTAAAATTTAATTTTCGGTTTTTTGTTAGGAATTCGGCTTTAGCTTCCGGAATTGTCCGGAATGAATTCATATTCATAATTTTCGACCCTAAAGTGAAAACCAATTTCGGGGACAGAAAAATGCCAATAAAAAGGCCTGAGTTTCCATGAATTATTTAATATAATATCCATTAAATAGCCTGTGGGCATGAAGCACGTTACTTTGAAAGAAAATGGCATAAGTTATATGCACAATGAAAGGAAAATTAAAAAATTTTTGAAAATTTTTTGGGATTTTTAAACATTGGCGCCGAAAAAGCCATTTTATATAGGGCGCCGAAGTGGCCGCGCCGAAAAACCCCGCGCCGAAATACCCGCGCCGAAGTGGCCGCGTCGAAGTGGCCGCGCCGAAGTGACCCCGACCCATTAATGAGGGGATAAGTGGAACCAAATTAGGGTGAACCGAAAAAAGATGCTCAAAATTTCCTATTTGAATAATTAATACTCAAAAAATTACATAAAATTTTGCAAATAATGAACTTAAATATAAAACAAAATGCCAATTTTACACGACTTTCAAACCGGAACAGGACGATTCGGTGCCCGCCGTTTCGTATTAAGAAAAAAGTTCAAAAATTTTGACTTACTTTTTTCAATTTCATGTTATAACTTTTTTGGTAATTGTCTAATCGCTAAGCAATAGCTTAGAAAAAGCTTCTAAACATGTAAAGCTTTCGAATGAAACCAACAATGTTGGAAATAATTCAATAAAAAATGCTAAAAATAGGGGAAAAGCCTAATTTCACGAATTGACCCAATTAACAGGTTTGACCGTCGACCCCCCATAAGAATCCCGGATCTACGAAAAACCATGGTCGACAGACACACTCCCCCTTTTTCATTTATGCTGCCAGCGCCCGAAATTTAATTTTTTTGGAATTTTATTCATAAATTTCTTACATTTCTTTTTTATCTTAATTCACAAAAAACTTTACGAATTAATTTTGTTTCCAATCCCGCAAATTTGAAGCACCATTGTTATGCCACCCTTTTCTATTGGTGCCGTTTCTCCTTCGCAATATAAGATGTTTTAGGTCTTTTGCCAGAACCCAAAATTTTATGCAAATTCTTTTAAATATATCCATGATCTGCAAAAGGCGCTAAGTGGGCTAAAGCCCCTCCCCCCTCCCGAAAAATTTTTTAATGGTTTATGAAAAAGTACGCCTAATTATTAAAATCTTCGGTACCCGCCTGACATGGACGGTCCCAGGGGGCGGGGGGGGGATACGCGGGGTACGTGCCCCCCCCCCCCCCCCAAGCTCCCTCCGTACCCGAAATTTTTAAGGAAAAAATAGTATTTTTTGCTGAAAATTTTAAATTTTCCTTCGTGGTACCCACCCCCAGACCTAGCGCCTACTCAAATTTTCCAAAAAATTTCGCTAAATTTTCAAAAAACCGATTATTTTTGGTGCGAAACTGCTAAAAATGGCTCAAAATCGCAAAATTTGTCATTTTTTGTACAAAATTTGTTAACAAATCGCATTAAAAAATGTAAAAATTTTCTCGGCGGCGCTTATTGGCACCGCCGGACCCCCTGTTACCTCCCCCACCGGGCCCGGTTCAAAATTTTGACCGGGCGCCCGTACTGGACCGGGCCTTTTTCAAAATTTTTGGAATTTAATTAAAAATTTGAAAAAAAATTTAATCCTTTATTTTAGCTTAGAAATGTCAAGCCATGTAAATCGACCTTTTTTGCTCTTCAAAAGAATTTTAAGGTGCATTTTTCAAAAAAATTAAAACTTGGAAAATGTTAGAACAAAAAGCTCACCAATTTTGTTGTGGCCTAATAGGCCATAAAATGGCAACAGATATAAATATAACGAAAATGTAGAGTTTGAAATTATACAATTCAATAGAATTCATGATCGGATAATTGAATTAATGAATCGTAAAGGTGGCCCAATAAAATGAAGAATCACCAGGGAAACATAACTTACACAATGCAAGTGCTTGATGAACCGAAAATTTCGTAAATTTTTTTTTTGATAATTAGGGCTGCCATTCAGCCCAAAAACGTACACAGCAATAAATTTGTTTAGAAAATCAAGGGCATGCGGCAGACTTCAAATTTAAATGAGCAAAAAAAAGGCAAATTGAAATTAATGAAAATTGCAAAAAAAAATGATGGCACATTAAAAAAGATTGCACAAAAGTAAATTTTAATTCATTAATCATCATCAAATTAATCCGTTGCCATTGCCATCGTCGGCGTCCGGGAAAATGGCGACAAAGGCGGTGATCAGAGCGAAACCGATCAGTAGTAAGGCAACCTTTTGGCCCCTGATCACCATAGCAAATGTTGCGCTTGTGTTTGATGAGATGCCAAATTGGTGCTGATGAGCGTCGGAGGAGAGCGAAAATTCGTGAGGCAAAATCTCCATGGTGGTGATGTAGAGAAAGGTGCCGCAGGCAATTGCCTAGGAATGAAAATTGGCATTTTTCCACTGGCACTAGGTGGGTTTCCAGTATCACTGATCATACTGATCATCTAACATCGGGGCAAGGGATGTGCGAAATTATCAACAACAAAAAAATTTCGTATCCGAAAACGAAACGAAAAATGGCATTCGATACGAAAACGAAATGCAATGTCATTTACGAACGAAGGCTAGGGGGGGGGCGGAGCTCAAAGGGGGGGGGGTGGAGGGTCGACGACAAGTTTTACGAAGGGTGTCCCGCCATGTAAATCGATCGAATCACTTCTCAGATTTTCTTAATACGATATGCCTTGGTAGTTTACTGTACCTGAGCAATGGCGGCCACCATGTACACGGCGGACCCTCGGCCCGCCAAAAGGTCCATTAGGGCCAAGCTGATGAAGCCGCCGATGAGCACTTGGACGGCGAACAGCGTGCAGCACAACACGACGATGGGAGCACTCAAATTGGACTGGACAAGCCGAATGCCGAGGCTGAAGCCGACGATGGACTTGTGGATGAGCAGGGCAACAAAAATCTGTGCACATGGCGGAGTGAATGAATATGCCACAAAATAATTGGGATAGATTTAATTAGGGAGGATAAATGATTCAAATTAAGGGGCACCACAAAAGGTGGCCGGAAACTTTTTTGGACCATTACTTTTTATCCGTTGTTAAGCAGATTCAACTATTGGAATATCTTGGCTGGAGCTCTTTTGTATATGAACGAAAATTTTTAAATTTTGTATATTTTTACAAGTTTTTTGCCTTAAAACGGCCAAAATTGGGTCATTTTTAGTGAAAAAGTGCAGTTTTTACCCAGCAGCGGAAAAAAAGTTATTGGGTAAATAGCAAAAAAAAAAAAAGGTCTTCAGTTGAAGAGCAAAAAAAAAAAAACGGTCTCGGGTCCCCCCCCCCCCCCCCCCGAATTTCTAGATATGCCCCTGCCCCCGGGGGTACTAATTTAATTCAGTAAATACGGTAACCGAGAAAAAGAACAGTAACATTTTGTCCTATTCAGGGGCATACCAAAAGCTACACCAATTTTCCAAAATCTTTCTAACTATGGTCTCCTTAATGGGGAGCGTGGACACCCAAATCTTTCACATCAGCCGCCCACCCCCAGGGGCATTGGATTTGCCGACCTGGGTGAGCACGGACACGTCCGTGAACGTGCCGAGTGAAATGCCCTCGAAACAGGCGTGCAAATTGAGCGCGACCAGCAGGAGGAGGACGCGCAGTGTGGACAAGTCGAAGCCAGCAGTACCACCGTTGTTGACACAGCCACTGCCGTCACTTTCGGCACCATTGTGCCGTTGTTGGTGCTGTTCTTGCTCCTCCGCCCCAAGTTGTTGTTGATGTTGAACCGACGAGGATGACTGCTGTTGGTGGTGGTGGTGTTGCTGATCAGCCATTGATGTTGCCAGTTGTTGATGTTCAGCCGCGACAGCAAAACCTTATAGAATGGCACTTTTTAAATTACTTTCGAATTTTTCAAAATATTTTTTAATGCCTCAAATAATTTATTAAAATTAAAAAAAGGTTGGCTCTACTGTATACAAGCGGAGAAAATGATCAAAGCCCCCCTCCAATCTGCTCCTATCAATTTCGCACTTTTTAAAATAGTTTTCTGAATGTAAGCCCAAAATTCAGTATAGCATAAACGCAAAAAAATATTTTGTTCAAAAAATCTCATTAATTTGATGCTTTTATAATTCAAATCTTAAAATATTATTAAAACGTTTTAGGGAAGGGAAATCGAAAGTGATTATCGTTCTCGGTCCCGAGTAGGTCTTGAGGATCATTAAAACCCGGGCTGATCCCGTACTTGGTGAACCATGCGCATCCTCATTATGCGACGTCTGATGTTGTTCCTGTTGCTGTTGTTCGTCTCCAAGAAGAGGCTGCCGTTGCGAGTCTCTTCGACCACCACCACCGCCTTCGTCATGTTGTGATTGTTGCTGCAGCACGGGTACTGCTTGGTGTCGCTGCTGGTGGTGCCCATCAGTGAATAACGACGAACCGCCGCCGCCTGCTGCTCGCTGTCCAACCCATTCTAAGGCGCACTGAGCAACCTGTACAACAACGACACAGTGCCAAATGAGGAGTTGATTCATATGGCACAACAGTACTCTAATTGTAGGTCATTAGAAAAACAGGGTCATGCCAAATTAGGCGTTTTTATTATTCTATTAGGGCACATAATTTTTGCCCATCCTAAAATTGGCAATTAATTTCTGGGTGATGTCCGATTTTTTGAAATACGGCACCACAGAAATGGGTGGGACGTGTCCAAGATTTTGTGATTTGGGGGAGTACCATCCAGACAGATGAAGCCCCCCTTTTCGCTTGTTATTGCTAAAATTTATGTGCCTGTCCCGGTTTCTCAAAAATTTCGCTCCCTTTTTTCAAAAATTTCAATTTTTTTTTATGTTTTTGCGAATGATTTGGTGACGAACAGATGACCACACCTGTTCAAGGATAAGAACGAGCAGAAATCCGACAGCGATGAAAAGGGCACACAACGGAAAGGGCCGGGACGGACCGTCCGCGACGCCCCACCGCCGGCCCACGCGTTGGTCCGCCCGTGCCCAACTGTTCAACACGTCCGGCAACATGTCCAGCAGACAGGTGGCCAGGAACACACCGGCACCAAAGCAGGATGCCAACGAGAGGAAGCCGCCCATGTACGGCGATGTGGCGGCACGGGAGCGCACAAAGTTGCGAAAAGGGAGCGATGCCTTGGGGGGGGGGGGAGGGGATTCGAAATTCGAAGTTGGCACGGAAAATGCCAATCCACGGAAATAAGTTGGAGACGACCCACATTTTGAAGAGATATGCACTCTTTCTCTTCTGGTGCTCCCCTCGTCTATTTAATGGATACCTTTATTAAATGACCCAGGTTAAGGTAGAAATTTTTATTGGCATTTTACGGTCTCCGGAAATGTGTTTTCATACTTTTGAAAAAAAACATGAAAAAAACGAAAGCAGACACAAAATGAAGTAGTGGACGGTCCGTAACTCACCATTTTAAATTATATTTACGGGTAGTCGAAAAATTAGGAAATGATATTTATTTCGGATAATTCACCGACTTCGGATAAATCGAAAATTAAATTTTACTTTAATTTATAGTCTTTAATCAGGGCTCCCAGATGTGAGGCTTTAGCCTCATTTTGTGGTTTTTTGATAGGTCAATGAGGTTTTTTTTTTTGAAATGAGGCTTTGAGGTTTTTTGTGGTTTTTTGAGAAATTTTGAGGTTTTTTGTGGTTTTTTGTTAAATTTTTCATAAAAACTAGAAAATAACCAATTCTTTTCCGAAAATTCACAAAATTTAGAATTTTTTCAATAAAAATCAGCTAAAGATATAGTCAAAATTTTTAATTTTTTCCCCGGCGGCGCCCGGACCCAAAAAATGAGGCTTTTTGTGGTCTTTTGAGAAATTTTGAAGATTTTTGATGTTTTTGTGGAAAATTCGTCAGATTTTTTAAATATTGATTAATTTTGATAAGTTGGCATGAGGTTTTTGGCCATTTTTGTGGACAAATCTGTTAACAAATCGTATTAAAAATCGCAAAATTTCTCCCGGCGGCGCCTATCGGCACCGCCGCCCCCCCCTGTTCCCCAAAAATTTTTTTGAAAAATCGCCGCAAAAAAATACTTAGAATTTCACAAAATGATTACCTATTTCTAATCAAAAAATTGATCATGGACAATCAAAAATATAACATTTGAACATTTAAGGTTTTGAATAAATTTTGTAAAAATGAGGCTTTTTGATCCAAAATGAGGCTTTTTTGCCTGCGAAATGAGGCTTTTGAAATTTTTAATCTGGGAGCCCTGTCTTTAATTCTTCATTTGGACTATATTCCAAAAATTCCAATGTTGGGAAAAATTAAAGAAAATTGACAAACATAGAATTTTTCGAAAAATAATTTAAAAAAATTTTTCTCTGATCCGGCGAGTGGGGGACTGATAAGGAGAAAACAGCGGGAGGGGAATTTAATCAGTAGGGTTATAATTTGTATGCTTTTGCATATTTTTTCGGTGATGCGACATTTGCGGCGCTGACATTTGCGGCGCTGACACTTGCGCCGCAGACATTTGCGGCGCCCAGTCAAAGCGACACTTGCGGCGCAGACACTTGCGGCGAGGACATTTGCGGCGCCGACAGATGCGGCGCGACACTTGCGGCGCCGATAGATGCGGCGCCCAGTCAAAAGGACATTTGCGGCGCCGACACTTGCGGCGCCCCGTCAAAATGACATTTGCGGCGCAGGATTAAATGACCCCAAAAATATTTCAACAATTTATTTAAGTTAACAGAATTGTTATTTTAAGTTTATTTTTTAATAATTACTAATTTAACAATAATTCTTGCAACCTAATCACAAAGATAAAGGTTGAGTCGTTTGCCGTTGTAACAGATTCAGAAAACATTTCACTTCGCCCTACCCAGCATTTTCAAAGTATAAATGGGATACTGTAATAAATATTTTTATAAGGTTCATTAACGCCATTAAAAAAGAGGAAGAGCACCAAAAAACTGCCTGAGGCCTTATGGAATTGACCCAACTGGTGGGATTGCTGAAATACCTCGCTTAAAAAATATCTGCAAAATGATGAAGCGATCCGTAGATTAGAGCGGGATCGGGAGTTCAAAATTTTCCGGGACGGGAGTCCCGAACGGTAATCCCGTAAAAATCCCGCTCCCGTTAAAATCCCGTTCACCGAAAGAAAGCGGGAGTGGGACCGGGAATCCCGTAAAAATCCCGCTCCCGTTAAAATCCCGTTCAAGAGTGCTTAACAAGTTTTTTTAATCAAAAAAATTGTTCAAATAATTTTTGGGGTAATTAATTCTGCGCCGCAAATGTCATTTTGACTGGGCGCCGCAAGTGTCGGCGCCGCAAAAGTCCTTTTGACTGGGCGCCGCATCTGTCGGCGCCGCTAGTTTCGTCGCCGCGAGTGTCGGCGCCGCAAGTGTCACGCCGCAAATGTCTGCGCCGCAAGTGTCGCTTTGATTGGGCGCCGCAAATGTCTGCGCCGCAAGTGTCAGCGCCGCAAATGTCGGCCAATCATTTTTTCTGCGCATATGCTATGAAGAAAGGGGCTCAAAAATAGCATTTCTACGTTAAAATTTTTTGCTTTGTTGAAGGTTTTTAGTGCATATAAAAGCATATTTTGGGGGTTTTTGAGAATAAATGCATATTTGGCCATTTTTGCGTTTTTAGAGCATATTTCGGTTATTTTTGGCAAATTTCATAAGAAAAATGCAATAAAAATTAAAAATACACCCCTAATGATCGAAAAATTTTTAAATTTTGGTAAGAACTTTTGAAAAACAATTAACTTATTTAAAAATATAATTTTGTTTTAGCATATAATAAAAATTTATAAATTTTGAAAACCAAAATGTTTTACAATTGTCTAAAAAACGCTCCTTAACCTGTGTTTTGAAGTTTTTAAAGTCAATTCTGAATTTTTACATAATTTTTTAACATTTTTTAGGGTTAAAAGCCATTTTGGATAATTTTTAAGGCATATTTTAGTGCATATTTGGGCATTTTTCGGGTTTTTAGGGCATATTTGGGGGATTTTTAGTGCATATTTTATGCGCATATTTGGAATTTTTTAGTGCATACAACTTATAACCCTAATTATCAGTCAACCGATGGCACCCCAAATTCGTGGCACACGAAAACGGCAACTATTTTCTTTTTGTCCCGTCAAAATGCCAAAATATTCTATGGCCATCCAAAACATCGAAAAAAGCAACGCACAGTTGAGGCCAAAAAGGTGGAGAAGAAGAGCACCACCAGCATGACCGCCTTGAGCGCGTCGTGGGACTGTTTGGCGGGCCCAATGGGTGCCGGCGTCGTCTCATTATTAATGGCATCCATCGGCAAATGGCCAAATTGAATTTGAAAATGTTAAAAAGGCCAAAAAAGGAGAGAAAAAGTATGTTCATCGGAATGAGTGAGTTCATCTTCCACATTTTATGAGTCCATCAGCAATGCCAACAAAGCAAATTGTGCCAAAAAAGATAAATTTTTGCCCTTTTTTGTAAATTTGCACACCCAAATTTTGTTGATTTCTTTTAAATTTTTGATTTATGCCCTAGGAAAATGCCCAAATGTTTCTTCATTTTCAGCCCCAATTTCAAATTCCGTACCCCTAAAATTGGGGTAAAATTAGAAAAACAATGAAACTTGGTAGCCTAGGCTTACATGTGCGCTTTAAAATGATTAATTGCTGTAGAACTCATAAAACGGAGCAGCAGCAGAACCACGCAAATGACGCCATGTACAGTAAGTGGAGAGGAAAAAGATACTGTAGTACGACGCGCGCAGACAAATGTTTAAGATACGGTATGGTACACAAAAAAAAGTGGTGGAATGAATGTGTTCGTCACAACAGCATACAATTTTGTGAATACCAAGAACAAACAACAAAGGGTCTCGCCGCGGACAAATCGTGGCCACGAGTTGGGCGGTGGCACTTTTCGGTTTTGGGGCGCCTAGATTTTTTGACTTTTTTTGGCGCTAAGATGCCAAAAAAGATTGCTCAAATTCACTTGAAGAAATGTTAGCTAAAATTGTTGCTTTTATGCCTCCAATAAATTTTGGCGCGCATAGTTTTTGTAATTCTACGCGTGCTTTTATGATTTAAAAAAAAATGAAAATCTTGGCCCCAAAACCTAAAAGTACCCTGGACGGTTCCCAAAACAACAAATGAAAGAGAAGCAAAAAAGAAGCAATGGCCCATTTTAATCAGCAGCAAAATATAAAAAAAAGAAAGAAAAAATAACGCGAGATAAAATAAAATATGCATTGATTGGAGGAAAGCAGCAGACGGAACACCAAACGGACATCGATTGATTGAATTAAGATGGAAAAATTAATTCTTGGAAAATAGGGGCCGTACTCAATAAAACGAAAACAAAAATGGGACCAATTGAAAATTCTCAAAAAATCGTCCACGCCCAATTTTCTTGGCATTTTCAAGTATTTTTGACCCGAAATATCAAAAATTTATTTATTTCATTAGTGTCCCCGTGAAAATCATTTTTTGCTGCCACAGTCCGCTGGTGAAAGGAGAGAAAAAGAGAAGCGCATTTGCAAAACAAATTGAAATTGAAAAATTCCAAAATGGGGGATGAGTCAGCAAAAAAACAAAATCCAATCAATCAATCATTCATTTAATCACTCATTGGCGTTTTGTCCAACAAATTACGTCCAAAAAAAATAACAGAAAAGTGCCGCCACAGTCATCCGACCACCGCCGCCGACTTCGCCCCCATCAGAAGAAGCGCAAATGCTTCTCATAGTATTCGATCAACTGAAAAAAGCAGTGTCAAAAAAAGTGCCAAGGAATTGAAATAAAATGAATGCATTTTGAGGGACATCGGTGGGGGGAGGGAATTTTTAAATAAAATTTTTATACAAAAAAATCCTAAAATTTTTGGAATGTGACCCATAATAGGGAAATACCAAAAGTCCCATTATTTAGTGTAGGTCAGAACTCCGGGTGCCCATTTCATCCAGCCAACCTCGAAATTTAAAAAAATATAATTCATTAATTTTTGTAAAACTTAGAAAAAAACTTTTATGGAAAAATTTTAACTCAAAAAAATTAATAAAATTTTGCCTTGTAAAAATTTTTTTTTTTAAATTTTTTTTGGTTAATTGTCGCTTTTTTATACATTTTTTTTTGTTGCATTTTTACAAGTTGCCAAAAGGACGAAATTTCATTTTTATTTTTTCTCGCAAATTCCTTACCTTTGCCGGGTTATGCTTCACCAACAGAGGCCTAAAAATGGTGGAAAATAAGTTTAAAAAACATTAATTTCGATTCCGCCGCCCCCCCCCCAAATTCTCACGTTGGCACCAATTCGTACTGCTCGTCCACGTAGCGGACCAATGCAACAACGGCTGGACGATCGCGCCTTACACCGAGCACAGTGTCCACTGTGCTACCCTTCTCCACCATGTAAATCTTCCCCTCGGAGGGCTCTTCTAAAAAAATTTTTTTTTTTTTTTTTTTTTGCAAAATTGGACAAAATTGTTAAATTTTGAATGGTGCAAGCGCCAGCCAACATAGTATAAGACTAAAATTATAAACAATAATAATAATAAAATTTTTTGTAGGTGCCAATGAAATTTTTTTTTTTAACGGAAATTGGGGAAAAATTCAAAGATAATGTTACCCCGAACACTTAAAATTTTTTTAATAATGCGCCTTAATTATTTCTATGGGCAAAAAAAGAAAAATTTCTCTCCGACATATCTTTAGCAAAAAAAAAATTTTCTCTCCGACATATCTTTAGCAAAAAAAAAAAAAAAATTTCTCTCCGACATATCTTTAGCAAAAAAAAAAAATTCTCTCCGACATATAAAAATCTGTTTCGCCATGCAACACCAGTCACCAGTTTTATTGCCGAAGGGCAAACAAGTCAATTTCTCAGCAAAAACGCTCTATAAAAAAACACACGGGCGCCGAGAAAGACGCAATGTTTTTAAACATTAAAAATTGACAACCCAATGAAGCAGAAGCGATATTTCCCGGCACCGATGGCGTCTTCTTTTCGTTGGGCTTAATTTACAAAAACGATAAATAATGCAAATTATGTTCAATGGTTTCAAAGTAAGTTGACAAAAAGGGTACATCCCAAACGTCGCCGGGAAAAAAAATTTTTTTTTTTTCAAAATTTCAAGAAAACAAAAATATTTTAGCTTTTTGAAAATCTAAGTGTTAATAAAAACTAAATTTGCTGAATTTCCGGAAAAAACCCCAAAACATGAAATTTTTTAAAGTTCCTTGAATTTTCTTGATAAAATTTTTTTTTTTTTTTGAATTTTTCTAGAATTTTTTTCGTATTAAGCTAGCTAACTAAATTTTGACAATTTTCTAGATTTTTTCGAAAATTAAAAAAAAAATTTGCGGCGACGTTATGTCCCGGCGACGTTTCGGCGGCGTTTTTTCCTGGTCCGGACAAAAAATGGGTCACCCCTCTCTTTTCGATAAAACAATTTAACAAAAAAAATTTTTTTTTTTCACAGGTGGAGCCTGGATTTTGTTTATTTGCTTGGAAATACAAAGACAGGTCTCCTGCCGCCCCCCCCCCCTATCCGGTCAAAATGAAAATGTGGAAAAGTCTCATAAAGGTTTGGTAACCGACCCTTCGGTCGATTTTTCCTTTCCCTTTTTTCTCATCCCCTATAAGCCGTTTTTGTACCGCGTCCTCCTGCTCCGAGTCGCTGCTAGAAGAAATGACAAAGTCTTTGGTGGCCCCTTGGTGAGTCTTTTTGGCACCGCCGCCGCCACTGCTCTTTCCCGTGCTGCCGACGCCAATTGACGGCGTGGCACTGTCACGCTGAAAAAACAAAAAGCAAAATGAGTGGTTAATTATGAGTCGAATGCCCAGCCATTGTTACGGGACCACAGCTCATACACCCCAGGAATGTTTTTAAATTTACAAAAATTACCCCTCCCCCTCTCCGTGCATCCGATTTATTTTTTATTTTAAGAAGCCGAGAATTTTAATTGATAAAAAAAAGAAATAACTGTTCAATTACTATTTGCTTCAAAAACAATGGAATGCTTAAAGGGAGCAGCTCGTTTCCCCCCCCATATTAGTTCCACCCCGAGAAATTTTTTATAAAAAATTTACTAACTTAGAAATTTTTCAATAAAAAAATCTTAGAAAGTTTTTTACAAGAAAATTCTAAGAAAAAAATTTTCGAGAAATTTTTATGGTGAATTACTAAGCTTTTTCAAAAAAATTTCCAAAAAAATCGCTGAAAATTTCTCAAAAATTTTCTTTCTTAGAATTTTCTTGTAAAAAACTTTCTAAGATTTTTTTTATTGAAAAATTTCTAAGTTAGTAAATTTAAAAAAAAAAATTTCTCGGGGGGGGGGGAAACGGCGGGGAGAACCGGCGGGGGGGGGGGGGGGACGTAGTGCACCCATGCTTAAAAAGGTAAAAAAAATTTTTTTTTTTTTTGTCAAAAAATAAGGCACTTAAAAACTTCAGTTGGATTTTCATTTTGTGTTCCGTTTTCATTGTTTTTTCTCTCTTTATTATGAGTCCAATATTTTGTTAGGAAACCGTAGTAATTTCTATGCTCAAATTACCCCACTCCTCCCCGTGTACCTATTGTATTTTTGGCATCATTTTTTACTTTTGAAACTTAGTGTGGTGTTTCTTTTGAAATTTGCATTAAAAGGGAAATTTTAATGCTCTTTTCCCCCAAATTTTGATGGTTTATCCCGGCTAATCTGTGCCAGTTTTGTTAATAAATTAATTAGAAAAAACAGACCACAACGCTCCGGTCCTTGGAGGCCTCCTTCTCGACACTCTGTAAAAGAGGAAAATTTATGAATTTCATAAAAGAAGCGGACGGGGATTTTATTTCACGATATTCTGCGCATACAAACAAAACCGATTTCAATTTTTATTATTTTTTTCAATCGCAAATTGCATACTTTTTTTTCCGTACCACTTTGCGGCGTTTTTTTTCTAAAAACTTTTGAGGAGCCGGTGGTCCGGGATTGACCCCACCCCTCCATCCTTGACCACCTATGGCACGAATTCATGCGACCCATTCAACCGCACAAACGCAACTCGCACGCAATATATTTTTGAAAATAAAACCTAAGCCCAGACCTAGCCAAAGGCCTAGCTTTAATTTTTGACTCAAAAAAAATGTGTACGAGTTGTCAGGAGAGGTTCGTTTCGGCGCTGCCGTTCCGAGCCAGCTCAAGTTTTTGAACTATAACTTTTTTCGTGGTCTAAATCGAACAACCTTGGTATCATTAGAAAGCCCTTCACATGCTCGATTAGCCTTATAAAAAGCGAAAAAATTTTATTAAAAAAACTTCAAAAATTTAGCTTTTTTTTTTTGTTGCAATTTTATGAATAATTTTTTTTTTGGTAAATTTCTAATCGCGAAGCAATAGCATAGAAAGAGTTTCTGACGTGTTAAGCGTTCGAATGATACCAAGATGTTGGATTTGATTAACAACAAAAAAAAGTTATAAAACAAATTTGCAGCGATTTTTTCAGAAACTTTATGGAGAATTAATAAATTTTTACAAAATTTTCGTAGAAAACCGATGAAATGTTTCAGTTAGATTAACAAGGTTTTTCTTGAAAAACCCCCAAGACCCCCAGTTATTCGAAATCTTTAAGGGAAAACAAACCATTGACGTTTTGCGCTTTTTGGCCGGCCCTCCGGCCGCCGAACCGGTCGAGCTTCTCGCCTTCTTCTTGGACGCCTCCCGCTGCTTCTCCTTTTCCTCAAAATCGCGGATCAAGTCTGGACAATCGCAGTTCTCTTCTGGCTCCCTGGAATTTGGCGAATAAATTAATTTTTTGTAAAAAAAAAAAAATTCATAAACCCGAGGGTTGACAGGTTTTTTTTTTCAAGTTCTGAACATAGAAACACAGAATTTCAGGGATTTCTGAGGTAAAATAACGGCCGGTAAAGGCAAGGGTTCCGGAAAACCCAGTCGGGCTCTATTTACAAACCCACGACGGTAAACTTTTCGGTTTTGTGCGTTCATCTGAATTTTTTTTTTAAATTTAAAAAAACGTGCAAAATATCCCACATTCCCGCATTTGCGGGGGGACGCAATTTCAGGGAACATACTCACAATCAGATAATTTTGATCGCACAAATTTGGCGGGGAACAAAAAAAGAGCAAGGCATACAAAATCGAAAAGAAATGCGCCAGGGTTGGAACCTCGTAAAAAATGCAAAATTTCAGTAAAAAAAAAATGGTGGCTTCTCTTTACCATGTATTGTCCTCTATGTTTTCGTAGCCCTGAAAAGGAAAGGGGACGGATTTCAAATGTAAAATTCATTTTCTAAATTCAAACCTTCCATTTGATGTAATATTCCACCTTCCCCCCTTTGATAATGCGCTTCTTCAACACCCGTTCAACCTAAAAAACGATCGAAATTCCAAAAAGTTATGGGACGCTGTTTTTTTCGCAAACTTGGTAAGTATCGCCACCCTCAGCCCCGCTTGAATCGTCCGACGAATGATCACTCATTTTAGTAAATTCGGAATTTGCTAAATTAGGAAGGGAGTCAAATGAAACAAACTAATAAATGCTTTTTTCGTGCATTTGTACATTTCCAAGATAAAAAATGTTTGTAGCAGAAAAAAAAGCCGCCAAATTTTTTTTTAGCGATTTGAATGTATTGGCGTTTTATTTGCACTTTTTTAAGTAGTGGTCAACTCCGTCCCAGCCAGGGCTGGACGCAACTGGATTTGCAATTACGGAATCCGTAATCCGTAATTGCCGCAATTTTCTCAGTTACGGCCATCCGTAATCCGTAATTACGGAGGTCCAAAAAGGCCGTAATTTGGCGTAATCCGTAATACGTAATCCGTAATTTTCAAAAAAAAATTTTTCTAATTAAAAAAATTTTTTAATTTAAAAAACTCAATCTAAAAATTGTTAAGATTAATTTATGATCAGAATAAAAGATCTGCATGTTTTTTGAGGTGAAAATCCCAAAATAGCTTCTTTCGCGGCGTGCTTTTTCCAAAAAACTGGGGAACATGGGGGGTCAGGCGGCGCCGAAAGGCGCCGCCGGAAAATTTTTGAAAATTTGAATGCAATTTGCTATAAGATTTTGTCTAAAAATGACTAAGATTTGGAGCTAATATTTCAAAACAATTAGGAGTTTTTGGGGCGGGCGGTGCCGATAAGCATCGCCGAGGAAAAATTTTTCAGAATTTTAACGAATTTTGTTAAAAAATAGCCAAGTTTTTAGGCATTTCCTCTTTTCCCGTTTGCTAGCCTCCCGCCCCATTTTTATGTATGTTAATAATACTACAAATTACCAAGAATAAGTCAGATTAAATCGAAATAAGGGTAGCCTTTTAAGAAAAATAGAAAAAAAAAATCGTTTTATAAATAATTATCTTGCAGGAAATCGTCTCGAAAAATAATCCCAAAAAGCCAATTACGGATCAAAATTATGGAAAAATCCGTAACCCGTAATCCGTAACTCCAAAAAGGCCGTAATTTCCGTAATTCGTAATCCGTAATTGCGTCCAGCCCTGGTCCCAGCCAAGTTTAAGAAGCCATAACTTTTTTCTTTGTTGACTAAACATAACATCCATGATATCATTCGAAAGCTCTGGGTGTTTTGAACATATTTGCAATCTATTTCTAAGTGATTAAGCAACTCCCAAAAAAGATGTCGCTTGAAAACCGCAAAAAATGCAAAATTTTCGAAGTTTTTTATCTCTATCTTTTTTTACAGTTAGAGATTATCTGTAATTATTAGTAGGCTAATAGATCCTGTGAAGAGCTTCGAATGATATCAAGATTTTTGGATTCGGTCAACAATATAAAAAGTTATGCCGCTCAAAATTTGGCTGGGACGGAGTTGGCCCGTTCCGAACTGCGTCTGGCAGAAAAGTCAGAATTTTTGTATACCTATTTTTTGTTTTTAATTGTTTACTTCCTTATCAATCATTGTGATTTTTAGTTAGCTGAGTTTGTTACGAGCTTTTGTGATTAATACAAATTTAGATGGTAGCCCCCCATTTTTCGAGAAATAAAATTTTTCATTTTTTTGAGATAAAATTAATCGAACCAAGTTTTTAAACCGGGCCGGGTATCAGGTCCAACCGGACCCTGTAAAAATTATCTCAATTAAAAAAATATTGTATTTCTCACATCGAGTCAAAAAACTCATTAAATAGAGGGAACAGAGAAAAATACCTTTCTCTCATTTTGTCGTACTGTTTTTTTACAGTGAAAGAAAAAATGAAGATTTTAGCAAATTATTTTTGAAGGTTTTTGCAAGCGAAATTGGACAATCTTGGTATCATTCGAAAACTCTTGTTGAGAAGATGTTTTTTTCTAAGCAAATGCTAAGCAATCTGATAACTAAGGAACGGATTTTTAGTTTTTTAATTATTTTTTCGGCGGTTTTATTTCGACGAAATATTTTGGAAGTTGGCCACCAAAATAGTTTTTGCCACTATTTTGGCGTTTTAGTGATATATTTAACGTGTAGAAAAGTTATACGAATTCTTTGCCAATCAAATCCAACTTTCTTGGTTTCATTGAATAGCCCTAAGTGTCCTCTATTTGCAGGGCTTCCAGATTAAAATTTTCAAAAGCCTCATTTGGCAGGCAAAAAAGCCTCATTTTTAAAAATTTATTAAAACACACTTAAAATGTTCAAATGTTATATTTTTGATTGTCCATCAGGGACGGCCGCAGAATTTGGGCTTGGGGGTACCCCCGCCCCAGGCGACGCGACCCTTTTTTTCACACCTTTTTTTGGGGCGCTTTTTCCAAAACTTTTGGGGAACAAGGGGGGGGGGGGCTGTGCCGGTAGGCGTCGCCGGGGGAAAAATTGAGAAATTTGACCATATTTTTAACAGATTTTCATTAAAAAATGTAAAACATTATGCCTTTTTACCAAAGTTAATCATAAAATTTAACAGATTCTGATGATTTTTTCCCCAAACGCCACAAAAAGCTTCAAAAAGCCACAAAAATCCTCAAACCCTCATTTAAAAAAAAAAAAAATCCTCATTGACCTATGAAAAACCACAAAATGAGGATAATCCTCAGACCTGGTAGTGTGCCTATAAACCAGGGCTGGGCGTAACTGGATTTTCAATTACGGAATCCGTAATTCGTAATTACGGCGATTTTCTCAGTTACGGAATTTCTTTGGCGAAATTATGATGAATTTTTTTATCGAATATTATCCTAGGCGGAGGATTTACTTTTTTTTTTAAATTTTTTCATTTGCTGTAAACAACATCTATGCATTTAAATTAAAACGAACAGAAACAGCAGAAAATGACCACGTGAATAGCGAAGCTTTCTCACTCCCGCCTCAATTATTCTGATCCGAACCCTAACCCGAAGAACTCAATCAAAAATTTCAAACCTTTCAAATTTAAGATCGAACAATTTGTAGAAAAAAACAGATTTTTACTACCATTTGTAACCTAGAACATAAATTTAGATAAATTAGAAATTTTGAAAATTTTACTTAATTTCGAAAATTTATGTAAATATATGTATATTTGAATTATATGTGCATACACAGAATAAATAAATGGTAGGACATGGATTTTGGTAAAAACCTGGGCCGGGTACGGTCAGAAGAAAATTTGGCATGGGTTTACAATTTGAAATTTTCAGTAATAACTTCGGCTTCGGCTTCGTAAAAACTTCATGTTTTTTGAGCTTCGAACTTCGTGCTTCGGCTTCGGGTCAATTACCCGAAGTTTCGGGAAAAATACACCCATAAAATTGGTTTTTGGTAAACTTGAATTTAATATTGTTTAATAAGTTTTTGTTTTATCTTTTGTTCCATCCCTAGTCAAGTGGGTTGTGCTCGGTTCTTTTTCCATATTTTTGCTTTGAAAATTTTTTGCGTAAGTCCTTTAAGAAGCCGTGGAAAAATTTCAAAAAAATTAACTCAAAAACTAAAAGAAATCGCAATTTTAATTAAGCATTAAAAAACCGCTTAAACTATGAACACCGAAATGAAAAAGTAAACTAATTTTAATATAAATATATACCGTATTTGCTCTTTTTATCCCCCATAAGGGATCTTTTTTTTTTTGCCAAATTGAAGTGATCACTTGAATAGGTTTTTTGCCAAATAGAAGTGATCACTTAAATGCCAATGCAATAATTGAATAGATTTTTTTGCCAAATTGAAGTTATCATTAATTGGCTTTTTTTGCCAAATTGACGTGATCACCCTAGTGCTAATGCAATAATTGAATAGTTTTTTTTGCCAAATTGAAGTGATCATTAATTGGCTTTTTTTGCCAAATTGACGTGATCACCCTATTGTTAATGCAACAATTGAATAGATTTTTTGCCAAATTGAAGTGATCTCTTAATTTTTAAATCAATAATTGCTAGAATTTTGCTAAATAAAAGTAATCATTAATTTATCATTCAATATTTGACTAAGGATTCTGTCCACATAAAAGGGATCTCCTGCAAGTGGTGAAGCAACAGTCCCCACATTTACTCATTCATTCTAATTCCCCATTCCTTTCTTTCTAATTGCCACCAAATTTCCAAAAAATGAGTCGTTTTGGCTTTTCACTGCTCCCCGTTGGTATTTCTGTTGGGATAATCACAATGCTTATCCTCATGATACCATCATTCAATGAAGGCATGAAAATAACAGTTAAATCTGGCAAAAATATCCCCAAGAAGGGCGGTGCAAAACGGACATTTTGGTAAAATTAAAAATGAAAATAAGAGCTGGTAATGCTAGCAAAGATGATCACTCAATGATTATTGTTGATTTGAAAAACGAGAAAACTGTGACAGCTTTGAAGGAGGCGATCGAAAAACAGACTGGTATTCCACGTGAACATCAACAACTGAGACTCAAAAGTTCATCTGGCGATGTGCTTAAGGACGGGAAAACACTGAAAAATGGTGGCAATGAAAAAGCGGAAGTTTTCATGTCTTTTGGTGAATTGGAAATTCTGGTGAACTACGGAAAGGAAACTTTCACCAGTAGGGTGGACAAAACCGACACTGTAGCAAATTTGAAAAAGGCAATCAAAGAAAGGTTTGGCATTCCTACCGAGAGACAAATACTGAGGAAAAGCAACAGACCAGATGATAATTTACTTGAGGACACTAAAACGATGAAGAATTATCAGATCTTAAATGGGGCAACCATTTTATTGTCGTCCATTTTCACACTTAATGTGGAGACGGATGAACCAGAGATAACAGTGGAGGACAAAATGAATGGCAATGTTTTCTCTGTTGAAGTTGAGGGCACGGAAAGTGTGGCAACATTGAAGAGGACAATCATAAATAAACTGAAAAAAGATATTGGGTTGGACATTCGATCCAAACCCCAAAAACTGAGACTCAACAACACATTTGGTCTTGCGCTTGAGGACAACCAAACCATGGAAGAATATGGAATTAAAGACGGCCAAACCATTCTTCTGTCGTTTGGTGAATTTCAAATTAACGTGCAGTAATGGCATGAATTTTTGCCAAATTGAAGTGATCATTAATTGGCTTTTTTTGCCAAATTGACGTGATCACCCTATTGTTAATGCAACAATTGAATAGATTTTTTGCCAAATTGAAGTGATCTCTTAATTTTTAAATCAATAATTGCTAGAATTTTGCTAAATAAAAGTAATCATTAATTTATCATTCAATATTTGACTAAGGATTCTGTCCACATAAAAGGGATCTCCTGCAAGTGGTGAAGCAACAGTCCCCACATTTACTCATTCATTCTAATTCCCCATTCCTTTCTTTCTAATTGCCACCAAATTTCCAAAAAATGAGTCGTTTTGGCTTTTCACTGCTCCCCGTTGGTATTTCTGTTGGGATAATCACAATGCTTATCCTCATGATACCATCATTCAATGAAGGCATGAAAATAACAGTTAAATCTGGCAAAAATATCCCCAAGAAGGGCGGTGCAAAACGGACATTTTGGCAAAATTAAAAATGAAAATAAGAGCTGGTAATGCTAGCAAAGATGATCACTCAATGATTATTGTTGATTTGAAAAACGAGAAAACTGTGACAGCTTTGAAGGAGGCGATCGAAAAACAGACTGGTATTCCACGTGAACATCAACTACTCAGACACAACAGTTCATCTGGCGATGTGCTTAAGGACGGGAAAACACTGAAAAATGGTGGCAATGAAAAAGCGGAAGTTTTCATGTCTTTTGGTGAATTGGAAATTCTGGTGAACTACGGAAAGGAAACTTTCACCAGTAGGGTGGACAAAACCGACACTGTAGCAAGTTTGAAAAAGGCAATCAAAGAAAGGTTTGGCATTCCTACCGAGAGACAAATACTGAGGAAAAGCAACAGACCATATGGTAATTTACTTGAGGACAATAAAACGATGAACAATTATCAGATCTTAAATGGGGCAACCATTTTATTGTCGTCCATTTTCACACTTAAAATTTTGGGAATATTCCGACCGAGAAACAAGCACTGAGGAGAAGCAACCGTCCAGATGATAATACCCTTGAAAACAGTAAAACAATGAACGATTATCAGATCGTAAACGGAGCAACCATTTTCTTGTTCTTCATTTTTACACTTAAAATCGAGACGCATGAACGAATTATAACCATTCTTATGAAGAATATTAAGGAAAAGGTTTTAACCGTTGAGTTGGAGGGCACGGAAAGTGTGGCAAAACTGAAGAACAAAATCATGAATAAAATTAAAAAAGTTGCTCAGAATAAAATACCAACCAAAGCACAAACACTCAGACTCAACAACACATTTGGTCTTGCGCTTGAGGACGACCAAACAATGGACTTTTATGAAATTAAAGACGACCAAAACGTTCTTTTGTCGTTGGGTGAATTTCAAATTAAAGTGCGGTATGGTGAGAAAACGGCTTCCGTTAATGTGAAAGACACGGATACTGTGGCAACATTAAAGGGAAGGATCGAAAATATGAACAATTTCGGAACATTCCGCCCGAAAAACAAATTTTGAGAAGATTAGGGGGTAGTGTTTATAATAATGACAGTGAAACAATGGAATACTATTATGTTAAAAAAGACGAAACTGTCATTGTGACATGGAATGAATTTGAAATTTCAGTGAAATATGATGAAATAAAAGAACCGTTCACTGTTGAGGTCAGAATTTCGTAAAAAAATTTAAATACAAAAAAATTATATTGAGAATCAATAATCATAAAGGTGCCTAATTGTCCAAAAAATAACTGATTTATTTAATTTTAAAAGAAAATTTTTTGCTTAAGGTGAAATACGACGACACTGTGAAATCTTTGAAGGATAAAATTGAAGAAAAGTTTCGCATTCCGTCTGAAAAACAAAAATTGAGTCATTCGCGCGCAGAAAATTTTTCTCAAAGTAAAGAAATACTTTATGACGACAGTTTTCCAATTTGCGAATATTACATTGTAAAAGGCGAGACCATTTTCGTGTCGGATGCTTTTCAAATTACCGTGGAATATACATTAAATGATCAGAAGGCAATTAACAAGGTTGAGGTGAAGGGCAAAGACACGGTGAAAAATGTTAAGGAAAAAATCAAGGCGATGATCGAAAAAGAACGGAATGTTAAGTTAAAAGACGAAGGAGCAAATATGGAATTAAAAAAATCAGTGGATAAAATTTTGGACCAAGATAACAAAACAATGGACGCATATGGCATTAACGAAGGAGATACAATTTATGGCGATTTCCTTTTTAGATGGAAAACAATTTCTGAGAAACGCAAATCCACCACCAGTCAGCCGTCTGAAAGTGGCCAAAACCGATGAAGAAAAAGAAATCTAAGGATGATGACTATGGTTCAACACTTTTACCCGTTTGACATTAGTCCTTTCGATCAAACTCTCAACACGTGTCCCTGTCCCCCCTTTTTGGCTTTTTTCTGTCTTTTCTTCCAATGGTCCGTTTCCCCTTTTTACTGTCATTTATCACACTCAATCCTTTTGGCTTGGCTATCCATTGTTCTTGCTTTTTCAAGATTTTATTTTTATCTTTTACATAAAAACTAACTCACCTATGTTATAATTTTGGATTCGAATTGCGAAAGTCGAATAAATCCTACGGTTCAACAATTGATGGACATGGTTAGGCAACTGCTTAAGCATAGCAAAATGCGCCGCAAGCAGGCCAGCAACCCTCCAACGTGCCGTCGCTACCGAATGTGGAAAACTTCGAATTCGGAGAGCAAAGCACCGACATCGAGGTCATGTATGTCGAAATATGTGACAGACTTGGACTTTGCAGAGTGTGGAGCAGCTAAAGATTTTGTTTGCCAGGCCTCAATCCATTACAGATATGACTGCCTGCGTGCATCCAAACTGGAAGACGAGGAATTCAGAGCATTTGTGAACCGACACAAACTGCTGTTACGGGATTTCGACTTCAAAAAGCTTAAAGAGGGGCAGTTTAAGATGGTGACCATGTTCGGTACGACAATATGGTGAAAGACCTGCAAGTTTACCTGTCGGCCATTGCCGAGGCGAAAGCGCTTGAGCAGAAAATGTCTTCGAAAAGTATTTATGCTTTGAAAGAGAAGCATAAAACGCGAAAGAATTCCGGCTCGTCAAAAGGGAGCAGCGAATCGTCAGCAAGCCAAGGAGCCATCAATCGAAACCGGTGTTAGCGATGCGGAAAGTGGCACTCTCCCAAGCGTTGTTCGCACCACCTGCAGAAAGTTCAATGAGACTAGACATTTGGAGAGGGTGCGACCAGCACAAGGATTGGCTTAAAAGAAAATGGCGACAGAAAGGATGGAAAAGCCATTAACACATTTCGGCTTGGAGAAATTTTTCTATCGGACTCAGAAAGTCGGAGAAAACTGATCGAGGTATCACTAAAGATCAAGGCAATGAAGTGGAATTGGTTGCTGATTTAGGCACTGAACAAGCTCTGATCACGAAGGACGCACACCGCCAAATCGGATTGCCATAGATTTTATGTGCCATACCCCATTTTGGGTGGTCATATGTGTTTCCCATTAAGTTTATCGAACAAATTCAATATTTTATGGGCCAAAATCTTAATGCTCATCAAAGATCTTTTGCACCAATTTGATCAGATCACGCCTTCATGGTGATCTCGAAAGTCAAAAATGGCTTGAAATCGTGAAATTTTTCGAAAAAATCCTAGTTGTAGATACTTACGGTCTTTTGTATCCTGAGAGTCGAGAGCAGAAATTGTTACCAAGGTTAAAGCGGTTCGAGAATATCAATAAGGTAAATTATTGGAAAAATTTAATATTTAGTTTGGCATTTAAAAGACAATTAAATTATAGCCAGGATTTACAAAGAGTGGCATTTAAAAGACAATTAAATTATAGCCAGGATTTCTAATTCAATAATTCACTATAATAATGCCAAATGAAAGCAATCACTTAATTTCCAATTCAATAATTCACTAAGATTATGCTCCATAAAAGGCTGTTCCTTGACAGTGGTGAAGCAACATTCCTCAATTCACTCTCATTCATTCCTAATTACCCTCCCATATTCTTCCAAATTACCATTAAATCTCCCCCAATGAATTTTTGCTTCGTCGGCGTTTATACTCGGCTAGCAATGCTCATGCTGATGATGATACCATCATCTATTGCTGATGATAAATTCAAAATCAAAGTGGTAGGTGATAAAAATATCACCGTTTTTGTAAAGGACACAGACAAAGTGTCAGAATTGAAGCTAAAAATAGTTGAAAAACTGAAGGAAAATATCAATGAAGAGACTAAAATTCTGGAGGCAAAATTGAAGAAAAGCAAGAACAAAATTCATAAGCTAATGGAAAAACTGATAAATGTCGAAAATACTCAAACTCTGGAGGCAAAATTGGGAGAAAAGAATAATGAAAAAAATAAAATTGTGCCCGAAAGAATAACACTGAGACTCCAAAAAAATGGTTCTCCTCTTGAGGACGGTAAAACAATGAAAGAATGTGGCATTGTAAATGGCACAATTCCGAAAATCGTTTATCTGATGTTGGATGAATTCCAAATCAAAGTGGAAGGTGATAAAAATATGATTATTTACGTAAAGGACACAGACACAGTGTTAAAAGTGAAGGAACAGATTGTGGAAAAATTGAATGATGAGGGGCAAAAGAATGATGCAGAGACCATTCTGCCAGAAAGACTAACGCTTAGACGTTGCAAAAATGGTAGTGTATTTGAGGACCAAAAAACAATGAAAGAATGTGAGATTGGAAAAGATTCAGTGCTTTTCATAACATTTGATGAATTTAAAATTTGCTTGTTCGATCATATAGAAGTTAATGGCCCGAAATGTGGACCCACCGTAATGTTAAAGGGAGATGATACTGTGGCCGATGTGAAGAGCAAGATCGCAGAAGAGATGAAAATTGAGACCGAAAGACACATGTGAGACACAAAAACCCATTTGAACCGCCGATTCAAGACGCCAAAAAAACAATGAAAGATTATGGCATTAAAAAAGATTCATCCCTTTATTTGACGTTGGATGAATATGAAATTTTTGTGCATTTTAACGAGCAAAATTACCCAATTTGGGTCAGAAAAGAGGAAAGCTTGGGATTATTGAAAAAAAAGGTCAAGCAAATGTTGAACAATGAGTTTAAAATTGGTTTTGAAAATGATGTAAATTTACTGAAATGTGATTCTTTTGCAGCCTGTGACATGTTTGCTCAAAACCACCTCACAATGAAACAATATAGAATTATAAAAGACAGAGTTATTTACGTTTATCGTGAACGCGACCTGTTGAAATTAGCTATGTTTGACATTTTCATTGAATATAAACAGAACAAGTACCAAGTTCGGGTAAAGGGTGCGGACAAAGTGCGCGATTTGAAGGCGAAAATTGGGAATATTCAAGAGATTGGCATTTTGCCCAACCAACAACAAAAACTTATATGCCAAAAAGCAGATGGTAAAGTACTCGAGGACGAAAAAATGATTGCTTATTGTAAGATTGCAAAAAATTCAACCGTTTTCATAACACTTGCTGAAATTGAGCAGCAGGAGGAGAAGCCTCGGTCATCTAACAATTTTGCATCGCCACAGCTGAAGAACGGAAGATGAAGAAAAAAAACAGACAAAGATGATGCTGAAATGAACATCTCTCCCGTTGCTAAACGATCCTTCATTCATTTTTCAACAAACTTTTTTGGCATTCTGTCTTTCTTCATTGGTTCACTTTCCATCACTAGCTGATCACGCCGGGTTCTAGTTTTTCCAAGAACAGAACTTTCTATATAAACAAGGCTATATATATATATATATATATATATATATATAATGACTAGGATACGATTTATAGTTGCTAAAAGTGCCAAAATAATTAGTTTTTAGTTTCTAAAAAAACCCCCAAAATAGTTGCTAAAAATAGGTAAAAATAGTTGCTAAAAATTTCAAATTTAGGGGTGTAAAATCGTAAAATTTTACCAAAAAGGTAACAAAATTAAGTCAAACCAGTATTGAGATAAATAATTTTTAAAATCAAAAATTCTCGTCAAAAAAAAAAAAATTTGGAAATGAATTTTTGAGAAATTTTTCATTTCTCAGGAATGCATTTTTGAAAATTTTCGGGTCGATTCTTAGGGGAGTATTTTTTCGTTTTTATTGCAATGTGTGCAAATTCTAATCTGCTACAAGATACCAATATTTTATATAAAATTAGCGTTTTTGAAGAATCGAAATTTTAGGGTTAAAAATTAAATCGTTAAAGAATTTAATGAAAATTATAAAATATTTTCCGGAGTGCCTCAGGGATGTGTCTTAGGAACATTGCTCTTTTTAATTAAAAATCATCTGCCGTCCTTTATTGTAAATGAAGCAGCCTCATGGTGGTATGCACCAGGGATGGCATTCCGAGGCCCCAAAAATTTTTCGGAAGTCGGAAATCGGAATTCCGACCCCAAAAACGTCGGAAATCGGAATTCCGAGGCCAAAAATTTTTCGGGAGTCGGAACTCGGAATTCCACCCCAAAAACGTCGGAAATCGGAAGTCGGAAATTTTTCAAAAAACATAAAATATAATAAAAATTTTCTAAATATTTTAATAGGCTAAATTTTAAATTCTTAACCAAGTGAAAGGCGATTCCAAACTTTTTTTGATCTATTTAAATTGCTTTAAAAAAATTATTCAATGATTTTCATCAAAAATTTTACCTTTTTTTGCGGCGATTTTTTCAAAATTTTTGAAAACATGGCGGGGGAGGTCCGGCGGTGCCGATAGGCCCGCCGGGGAAAATTTTATAATTTTTAATGCAAATTGTTAACAAATTTTGTCCAAAAAATGACCAAATTTAGCGATTTTGAGGCAAAAATTTCTCAAGAAAAATAAGATTTTTAGTTTCCGGCGGTGCCGATAGGCGCCGCCGGGAAATTTTTGAAAATTTCAGTGCAATTTATTAACAAAAATTGTAAAAATTGTTAATTTTTTGAAAAAAAATTCAAAAAAATTTCCGAAAATTTCCGACTTTTTATCAAAAGTTTCGGAAATCGGAAGTCGGAATTCCGACGTCCAAAATTTTTTCGGAAATCGGAATTCCGACCCCAAAAATGTCGGAAGTCGGAAATCGGAATTCCGTGCCATCCCTGGTATGCACAATGCTAACTATCTGCAGATAAATCCGAATGCACAGTAGTGTGATGAGTAGGGACCCGATTTCTAGTGAAAAAACTTTTTTTTTTGCTAAGTTGTTTTGAAGAAGGGAGCTCAAAAAACGCATTTCTGCGTTAAAATTTTTTCATTTGGACGTCATTTTTCGTCACTAGAAATCACTATTTTGGCGCTTCGTCACTTAAAATAGTGAAAATTCACTTTTTTGGCGTTTTGTCACTTTTTTTCACTATTTCGACATTTTTTGGAAAATTCCTTAATAAAAATGCAATAAAACAAAAATACACCCCTAAGAATCGACCTAAATTTTTTTTTCAAAAAATGCACCCCTAAGAATCGACATAAAATTTAAAAAAAATACCACTAAGAATTGGAAAATTTTCATAAAAATTTTTCCCCCAATTTTTTTTCTTGACAAAATTTTTGATTTAAAAAATATCAATATTTGTTAAGAAAATGTTAGAAAGGAAATTTCCTCATTTGCAAATGCAATCAGTGAATAAAAAAATTTTTTTGCTCAATTTTTGGCTGAAAATTATATGTCACTATTCGTCACTATTTCGGACTTTTTTCACTATTTTGTCACTTTTTTGGCACTTTTTCGTCACTATTTTAGTTAACTATTTCGGGATTTTTCGTCACTAAAAGTCGGGTCCCGATTGATGAGTTTCTTTTACAAATAATCCTTAGCGTCAGCTGCAGCTAGCTACATATGCACAATGCTAAAGATAGGGTAGCAGCTACCTATCTGCAGATTAAAATCACTATCCTCATCGAGATGAGGGTAGTTAAGCTCGGAAAACATTTTCCACTTATTAGCTTTGGATTTAGAATCAACTTCATACCTATTTTTTTTTTTTTACTTATTTTATGCTTTTTTACCTAATTAATTGGGAAAATAGAATAAAAAGAAAAAAAGGCCCCATTCGCATGAACTAAAAAACCTTCAAAAAATACACACCCTTAAAATATAACTTTTTCTGAAATTCATTTTCCAAGCTTTAAACTTTTCTTGACAAAACTTTGATCTTTTAATTGTTCAGAAAGTTTTTAATTTATTGAATAATTTTCTCAATTGAAGCAAAAAAGCGGCGTTTGAGAGTATTTTAGCTACTGAAAACCATAAATTAATTTTTTGGTAATTCTTCCGAGTATTTTGTACTGATGGAATTTATTTGTTTATTTGAGCGTTTTATATCTTTTTCGGCATTTTCAGTAGATCGAAGCTTCTGAAAACATATGCTAAGGCGAAAGGAGATACAAATATTTTGACTCAAACCAAAAAGAAAGCGCAATTTTTAATTAACTGCACTAAAAACCACTTAAAAACTGTGAACACCGTAAATAAAAAATTATTTTCATGAATTTTTTTGTAAATTTACAAAATGACAATTTGTGCATTTTTGGGTTGAACATTGATAAAAACTAAGGGACTTTTGCTGTCCTTCGGAGTAATAGGCGCAAGGGAATTTTTTTTTGTACAAATTGGTATTTTTTGAAAAAAATATCATTTTATTTTCGAAACTTTACTCATTCATTCGGAGCGGGGGGGGGGAGGGGCGGGGGGCTTCCCCCTAGGGTTGGGCCGCGACCGAAAAATCCCGCAGTCGCCAAACTTTGTCCAAAGAAAAAAAATTTCGATTTTAAGTTCAATTTTTTTTAAATTATGGCTTCGGGGTCCGTCGGCGCCGAAAGGTGCCGCTGGGATTCGAAACTATAAAACATATAGTCAAAATTTAAAATTTAAGAAAGAATGTTGGGTTCGTGCTGCCGAACCGATAGAAACCGCAGCCTATGGAAAAATTGGAGTTTTGGAATAAATCTGTTGAGTAAAATTCCAAGTTTGCAGAAATATTGCTTTTAATAACTAAACTAAACATTCAGTTAACTAATTAAGTCGCGGATAGCGAGTCGCGATTAAAATTGCCGCGGTCGTAAATTGCTCAGGCTCCACCCCTGATATGGTATCAAATATAAATAACTAAATTATTTGCTATTTTTAAAATGTTTGAGGAAATATCCCCGAAAATGGCAAAATGTCGTGGTAAACCAAGGAGGCTGAGCGAACTCGTTGAACTTACTCGAGACTGAAAACCAAAATAACTATAAATTTCGTAAACAAAACTCTAAACCCTAAAAATATCAAAAATGTTCAGCTGAAATTTCGCCCATCGGCCTGTTTCAATTTAGGTCATATTAAGAGATCCCTGGTGAAAATTATAATCAAAATTTAGTAAGCCGACAAAAAAAACACGCCTTAATCATTAGGCTAAGAATAGTATGTACATATTTGTTAATTATACTAATATTTTGTTTTTATAAGCATTTTGTCAATTCGCATAAAAATTGTCCCGATGTAAGGTTTAAAAAAATATAATTTCAAAAGCAAAAAAAAAAAAGCTTAAATAATGATATATTCACCCCCTTTTTGGCTCGTCACCCTTTCATTTCTCGGACTTCGCGGTGTTACGGCATAGAGTCCCAGTAAATTTACATGGCCCCATAATTAAACACACCGAAAAACCTATTAAATTTACATACACTTATAATTAACAGGGTACCGGATTATATGTGTTCAAATAATTTAAAGATATATAGATAATACGGGATCAAAAATTTTTCCAGAATAGGACTATTTTTCTGAATACACTTATTTTAACTTAAAAATTATTCTCCTGTTAAATTAAAGTAATCACTTAATTTCTAATTCGATAATTAACTATAATGACGCCAAATGAAAGTGATCACTTAATTTCCTTATTCAATAATTCACTATAATAATGCCAAATGTAAGTGATCATTTAATTTCTAATTCAATAATTCACTATAATAATGCCAAATGAAGTGATCGCTTAATTTCTAATTCAATAATTCACTATATTATGCCAAATCAAAGTGATTAATAATTTACCATTCAATATTTGACTAAGAATTCTGCTCCATAAAAGGGGCCCCTTGACAGTGGTGAAGCAACAGTCCCCACATAAGATTAATTCCAATTCCATTCTTTCTAATTTCCATCAAATTTCCCCCAAAAATGAGTCATTTTGGTTTTTCACTGCTCCCCCTTGGCATTTCTGTTGGGACAATCACAATGCTTGTGCTCATGATACCATCATCCACTGATGGCATAAAAATTACAGTTAGATCCGACAAAAATATCCCCAATAAGGCGTCAAATTTGCCAACAAAAAAGAAAATGAGAGCTGGTAATACAAGCAATGATGAGCACACTAAGATCATTGTTGATTTGAAAAACGAGAAAACTGTGACAGCTTTGAAGGAGGCGATCGAAAAACAGACTGGTATTCCACGTGAACATCAACAACTGAGACTCAAAAGTTCATCTGGCGATGTGCTTAAGGACGGGAAAACACTGAAAAATGGTGGCAATGAAAAAGCGGAATTTTTCATGTCTTTTGGTGAATTGGAAATTCTGGTGAACTACGGAAAGGAAACTTTCACCAGTAGGGTGGACAAAAGCGACACTGTAGCAACTTTGAAAAAGGCGATCAAAGAAAGGTTTGGCATTCTGCCCAAAGAACAAACACTGAGATTCAACAACACATTTGGTCTTGCGCTTGAGGATGAGCAAACAATGGAAGAATATGGAATTAAAGACGGCCAAACCATTCTTTTGTCGCTGGGTGAATTTCAAATTGATTGAAAATATTAAAAAATTTGGGAACATTCCGCCCAAACAACAAATATTGAAAGAAGGAATTTACGGAAATCGTGTGTATTACGATGATAAAACAATGTATAAATGTCACATTACACAAGACAAAACTATTGAAGTGTCGTGGAACAAATTTGAAATTTTAGTGAAACATGATGAAACAGAAGAACCGTTCACCGTTGAGGTCAGAATTTCAAATAAAAAAATTAAATTGTTCCGAAATTCAAAAATCTTAAGGAAGCCAAATTTGCCAAAAAATATTTTATAAGCAAAGTTTTCGACAATTGGGAAAAAATCAGGGGCGCCTCGGCATCGTCAGAGAAATTTCGATATTTTGAGTAGGGCTGGCCGGGTCCGGGTATTTGGGCAAAAACCGGGTCCGGGTATTACCGGGTATTGAAAAGCCGGGTACCGGGTCGTTTACCAGTTTCTAAACCGGGTCGGGTATCGGGTCCAACCGGGTCCTGAAAAAATCTAAAAAAAAAAAAAAATCCATTTTTTAAAAATTTTTTCATGAAAATAAAAGCTTATACTTTTAAAAAAGCATGAAAAATACAATGTGTTACAATAACGATTTATTATTTGCCCAATTTTGTTATTGCTATTTAAACCACTATTTTGCGGTGCGCTTTTTTCAAAAAGAGTTTTCTGGAACAAGGGGTTCCGGCGGTGCCGATAGGCACCGCCGGGGAAAATTTTGAAATTTTGAATGTGATTTATTAACAGATTTTCACCAAAAAATAACCAAATTTTTTGATTTTAACTAATATATATTTACAGAATTTATACCAAAATGTTTAAAATTTTCAAGAAATATATGGTTAAATTCTTCTAAATTTCTTATGGGAAATTGTAAAAAATTAAGATTTTTTGTAAAATTCTATTAAAATAAGAATAGTTAATTTTATTTAAAAAGTTTGGAGCCTTCTTTATGTAATGATAAAATAAGATTTTTCAATAAACTCTTTAAAAAAATGTTTAAAATAGTTCGCCATGAGGAAGGATTGAACTTGATAAAGACTGCACAGAATCTAAGAGACTAGTCACTAAGCCACAGGAACAATTAATACTCACCTTTTTAAAATAAATATTAATTATTTTCAAAATTTTCTTTCCTCCAACTTTGCTTAACAATTTGACCCAGACTCCCATTCTTACCAGTGTACTTTAGTACTCGGTTGGACCCGGACCTACCGGGTCGGGTACCAGGTATTGGATTTCAAAAAACCAGGTCCGGGTAGTGAAAAAACCGGGTATCCGGGTCTGGGACCCGGTCGGGTACCCGGACCCGGCCAGCCCTAATTTTAAGTTAAAAAGGAAATTTTTTGAGGGTTTTTTAAAAAAGAAAATTCGGACCAAACACCTATTTAAGGGCTCAACATTGAGAAATTGGCTAAAATACCTCCCAAAAAATCACAAATTAGAGTAAATTCTCAATTATCGCTTCTGCAACCCTGCTTAAGGTGGAACACGATGAGTCAGTGAAAGATTTGAAGGATAAAATTAAAGAAAAGATTGGCATTCAGCCCGAAAAACAAACACGGATTAACTCGTATCAAGATAAATTTTCTGACGACATGCGACTTTGCGACCGCTTCATTGCAAAAGGCGAGACCATTTTCGTGTCGGATGCTTTCCAAATTACTGTGGATTATAGAATAATAAGTAATAATTGGGAATATAATTATAAGGTTGACGTTGACGTGAAGAACAAAGACACGGTGATAATTGTGAAGGAAAAGATCAAAGCCGCGATCGAAAAAAAATTGAATGTTAAATTTGATGACGGAGGAAGAAAAATGGAATTATACAAACCAAATGGTGTTGATATGGAAAATGATGCCAAAACAATGGACGACTATGGCATTAAAGAAGGAGATGGAATATGTGGTAAAGCCCTTTATGGTTGGAAAAATATTGAGGACCCGTCGCGAAACGATCATTAGTTCTTTCGATCAAACACCCAATAGTTCAGGTGTCCCTGGATCAGTTTTTGGCGCTATATTCTTTCTTTTCTTCTGTGTTATGAGTAGGGATGGGAATTTAAGTCATTAAAAATCTCAAAAAAGTCACAAAAAAGTCATAAAAACGCCAAAAAGTCAGGAAAATGCAAAAAGTCATGAAAAAATAGCAAAAAGATCACATAAAAATGCCAAAAAAGCACGAAACAAAGACAAAAACGTCTTGAAAAATTAGGCAAAAGTAATGAAAACCAAAACCCTTTTTAAATATTTATCGAAGAAAGTAATTTAAAAACAATTAATTTTTTAACAATAAAATACACTTCAAATGTTTTTAAGATCGCCAGATTTTTAATTTATTTTTCATTCCCGCCATTCAAGTCCTTATGGTATAAGAAATTTCAGAACCTTCTCGAACATAGATTTACTGCGTTGAAATTTTTCGATAGTTAAGCTACTTTTCGAGTTATTAGCAACTATTTTCTAGTTTTTTATTTTTAGCAACTAAAAAACTATAAAATTTTTGAAAAAAACTATTTTCAACTATTTTGGCGTTTTGCCGAAAATTTGTTAACAAAAACGCAATAAAAAAGAAAATACCCCCCTCGACCCAAAATTTTTTTCAAAAAATACATCCCTAAAAATCTACCCAAAATTTTCAAAAACACACCCACTGAGAAATGAAAATTTTTTCAAAAATTCACCTCCAAATTTTATTTGTTTATTTTCTTGAGAAGAATTTTTGATTTTGAAAATTATGTGTCTTATTAATGATTTGGCATAATAGTTTTGTTTTCTGAAGAAAATTTTCGATTTTACACTCTAAATTCGGAACTTTTTATCAACTATTTACTCATTTTAGCAACTATTTTAGGGGTTTTTAGAAACTAAAAATTAATTATTTTGGCAGTTTTAGCAACTATAAATCCGAGCCCTAGTGATAATGAAATCACTATTTTTGGCACTTCGTCACTAAAATAGTTAAAATTCACTATTTTGGCGTTTTGCCGAAAATTTACTAACAAAAATGCAATAAAGAAAAACACCACCTAAGAATCAACCCCAAAAATTTCAGAAAAATACCCTAAGAATCACAATAAAACTATTCGTCACTTATCATACTTTTTGTCACTTTTCTTTGCTATTTTGGCATTTTTCCTCACTATTTCAGTTACCTATTTCGAAAATTTTCGTAACTAAAAATTGCATCCCTAGTTATGAGGTTATTCTAAAATCCATCAAAAAACAAAATATTTTTTGCATATAATGTTGCTCCAAAGCAAGCAATTTTATACCAATCGGTAGTACTTGCGTAAGCTAATAGAAAACAAAGTCCCTATTTTCAATTAACCTACTAAATTTAAAAAAATTTTGTTTCCGAAAGTTGTGTCTATAATTTACGAAAAACCCAAATTTATGAATAGTTTTTAGTCAAAATTTTCCATTTGATGGTTTTTGAGTTACAACTCAACACCTTTTCTTCCAATGGTTCGCTTTTACTGTCATTTACCACTCTTTTCATTTATTTATCTATCCATTGTTTTCCTTTTTTCGTGAATTTTTTTTTCATTTTCTTTTGCATAAAAACTCACCTGTATTATAATTTTGGACTTTAATTCAAATTGCTTATCAGCTTCAGGAACTCAACAAAAAGTGCCTGTAATTTTTTGTATTGTAAATAGGCGAAACTTCGAGCTTTGTGCTTCAAGCTTCGAAAAATTCGCGTTTTTTAAGCTCAGGACTTCGAGCTTTGGGTAATTTCTCCAAAGTTTCTAACAAAATCCCCTAAAGATCAGTTTTCAATGTGAAAAATCCACCCCTAATGATGGGACTTTACGTCAACGAATTGATAATTATTTAAGAAACAACATTAAAAAAATGCCAAAACGTTGACAAAAAAGGGCAAAAGCGCGTTGCGTTTATTTCATAGCTTATAAGTAGAGCTGCAAAAAACTTTTATAAATATTTCGTCTTTAGGAAATTTAATGAAATTTTTGTTAAATATTAATATTTTTTGGATTTTTTCTTACTTATTTCATTTTTTTAAAATTAGTTGTAGGGAATTTTATTGTTAATTTTTGCGATTTTGGGCCACTTTTTAAGAAAAAATGGGGTTTTCTTTTGGGCTTCATTTGGAAGTAAAATAAAGCAGAAAATTCTTACAAAAACTAGAGATCGGTAAAAAATAATTCACGGAAGAACGGGAGCTGAGACCAAACTTTTTCGGGAGCGGGAATCCCTCTCCCGCCGATCTCTAACAAAAAAAAAATTATTTTACATTTTAAAAGAAATCATTTTGAATCGGCAAAAAATGAAAACAAAAAAGATATTTCGGAAATTTTTACCAAAAATTTCGCAGACCGGAAATGAAATTCAGATGTCTTAAATATTTTCATAAATCGCAATTACGACTTTTCTTAAATATTTTAATAGGCTAAATTTTAAAATTCTCAAACAAAAATTAAAAAAAGAAAGCTAAAAATTTGAATATTTTTTTCGGTTTTTGCCAAACAATGTTTAATCACATAATTACACTGAAAACCGTTTAAACTGTGAACACCGAAAAGAAAAATTGAATTATTATTTTTCTTTTATAATTTTACAAAAGGAAAGTGCATTTTTTGGGTGAAATAATGAAAGAAATATTTTTAAACCAAAATAAATGGAAAATTAAAAAAAAAAAATTATTTTTACGACTATATTAATATAAATGAAGGAGCCATTGGGTTTCTGCTTAAACATCTGCTGGTTGTGTCCACAAACGGCCACAATGTGTAGTGAGAGCATCCGAATGGGCGCTGGACTTTTCGACAGTGAATAATAAAGTTTATACTTTTATAAATTATATTTTTGGTTAATAAGTTAGTACCACTAATTACAATTTTGAGAATATTCTAACAAATTAGCTTTGGATAAATGATTATAATAATTCAAAAATAACAGCATGTTTCTCATTGTTTGGGCTGATAAAAGCAAGACAAATAAATAAGATATCCATTTTTTGTTGAGAAAATGCCAATTCTGGATGAAGTTAAAAAATTTGTCATCTTAAAAAATAAATATTAAAATAAATTAAATAGAACTATGAAATTATTTTTTTAAATAAATTTTTTTTTATGCGGACTGTCAAAAAGTCCAGTGTTGAAAAATCCGGGAGCCTTCCTAATACCCTTTGCAGACGAGTCAATGACAACTCGTAAAATGGCAAACAATAAACATTTTGCAAGATAAAGCCTAAGCGTAAGCCTAGGCCTAAGCAAGCATAAGCTTCGGCCTAGCCTAAGTTCATGCTTTGTTCTGTTTCCTTTCAAATAATTTGTTGTTGCTGCTCCAGAAAAACCCAGTTTCGTAGTTAAAGTCCAAAATTATCATACAGTAACGTTTTTATGCAAAAGAAAAACCATCACAAAAGGCAACAAGCTGTTGAATTTAAAAACATCCGACTGTTTTTCATTTTATTAGCAATTTTCGAATCCGTTGTTTTTCCTTTTTCAATGAATTTCACTTTTTTATAAATTTTTTCTTTTGCTGAAAACAACATATTGTATTAAAATTAAAATTAACAGAAAACGACCACGGGAATAGTAAAGCTTGCCCCACTCCCGATCCATTGTTCCGGTATCCGAACCCTAACCCGAACTCAATCAAAAATTCAAACTCGAGAAAACTTGCAATTTTTAATTTTTAATAATTAAATTTCTGCGGAAAGGAGGAAGCCCAGCGGTGCCAATAGTAAAATTTTTAAAAATCATTTCTAAAGATTTACTACAAATTTGTCATAGATTTGGCCTAAAATTTAAGTAATTACTCGAGACTGACATTTTAAAATCACCCACAGACAGTAATGGGCTGATTTCAGAAACTATCGGTTTCGGGTCCTGCTGTTCCTCTCAAAACCCGGTCAACCGTTAAACCAGTCAACCCCGGATTTTTCCAAAAAATCACGTGGCCATTTTGCCGAGCCCGAAAGAAATCAGTTAAGGCCCGAGTCGGCGCCCGGAAAAAGCGTCAGTAGAAAATGGGTCAGTGAAAGTTTTTATTTGGTTCAAAAATGGCATAACTGATCTCTTATTAAAGAATTAATGGCTTTCAGTTTGTTTCCGAGTATTTAAAGTGATTTCGAAGAAAAACCCTAATTTTGGAAAATTTTAACTTTCGAATTTTCCACCCCTAAGAAATGGAAAGTTTTCTCAAAAATTCATCTCCAAATTTTTTTTTTGAAAAGGATATATTTTTTAATTCTGTGTCTCAATACTAATTTGGCTTAATTTTGTGGCTTTTTAAATAAAAATTTTTCATTTTACACCTCCTAAATTTGAGGCTTTTTAGAGCCTATTTTCCATTTTTTAGTGCCTGTTTTATAGTTTTTACTAGGGTTAAGCCCCGAGCCCTCGGGGGGCAAAAAGTCGGGGGCCGGGGACCTCGGGGGGCGACATGTCGGGGGTCGGGTCGGGGGGAAGCTCAATTGTCGGGGGTCGGGGACCCCGATCGGGTAGTGATCAACGAAATTTTTTAACGAAAAACTCAATTTTTATTTTTAAATTCCCGTAAATCTTCCTTTTTTTTCACTTTAATCATCTGATTTCGTTAGCGCCAGCAAGAGTGAGTCCAAGTTGGCCTTTAAACCAGGGTTACCCTTAAAAATTTCCCGAAATAAAGTTTTTAGGGTCACAAATAAGGACAAATCTTACAAATAATGACAAAGGATAACCCTGCTTTAAACCAGGGGCTTCCATTTGTTCTTATTTATAAGAATTTCTAATTTTGGGGTAGCGACGAAAATTGTTCTGCTTTCTTAAATATATTTATAATTTTGAAATTTTATGGCATATGTCACTATTTCAAGAAATTTTAAGGTCTGCCGCAAAATTTTTTGATCTTTTGATCCCGAATTTACTGAAATTTGTCCTTATTTCTAACCTTTTCTTATTTTCAGGCTTCACCTAAACTTTTTAAATTTTTTCTGATTAATGTTTTATTTCGCTGGTTGAGAAAAAAAAAAACTTTAAAATGGCCATTTTTATGTAAAAAATGCTACAAAAACTCCCAATTTTCAATTTTTTTTTTCCGGCGGCATCTTGTCGGTACCACCGGTCCGCAAAAGCTTATTTTTTCTTAAAGATTTGGCTCAAAATCGCGCAAAAATTGGTCATTTTTGGTGAAAATATGTGGGCAAAATGAACTCAAATTTTGAAAAAATGTTGCAAAATGTTCTTATTTTTGACCCTAAAATCTTATTTTTCGGCCTTGGTGTTCATATTTTGAAAAATTACCGATCGGCACCATGGTTTTGGGGGGCCGGCGATGCCGATAGGCGCCACCGGAAAGTTTTTCGTAATTTTTAATGAATTTTATTAAGTAAATTTATTCAAAATCTCAAAAATTTTCAATATTTCCCGCCTTCGTGGATAAATTAACTTTTAAATTTTTAAAACGCTCCGAGTCCCCAATCCCCCGAAATGGTGTCGGGGGGTCGGGGGGCAAAAAGTCGGGGGTCGGGGACCTCGGGGGATGACATGTCGGGGGTCGGGTCGGGGGATCGGCCCAAAAAACGTCTCGGGTCGGGTCGGGGGGCTCGGGGTCGGGGCTTAACCCTAGTTTTTATAGCCTAAAAATATGAGCCCTACTAATAATAAACATCCCTAATTTTAGCCGAATGTTAAAAATAAATCAATATTTTATGTACACACATACTTTTAATTTTGGTAATCTTTGGGTATAAAAATTTATTCGATTAACCCAATTAATTAATTGCCTGATAAAATTTTTCTAAAAAGCACTTGCATTCACTGAGTTATTTTAATGACATATATTCATTCCGTTATCATTAACTTTATTTATCAAAACATTCATTCTCAGATTAATTTTTAAACATCGCGTCGCGTGTGAAAACAAAAGTTAACAATTATTAATTTTTAGGTTAGGTAAAATCACAGATCAATTTTCTCCTCTGTAATTTGCACTGTTTTTGTGAAGCACAAATAAAAGTGTGTACACCAATTTCTAAGCATTTCAAATTTTCCTGAAAATTTTTTAGCACTTTTCCGTTATTCCCCCGCCACCCATAAAAATGTCTTGATCCCGAAACAAGGAAAAAAGCACTTTTCTAGAATAGTTTTATGCGCTTAACAAGAACCTGGCGTCAAAACTGCAAAATTCTGCTTTTATCTATGATTTTCATCATATGATTTTGTCGATATTTCGTTTTAAAAAGCATCGACAAAATTATGAGATGAAAATCATAAACTTTTGAATTTTAACGCCAAATTCTTGATCATCGCCTAAAACTATCAAAGAAATGCGCTTTCCTTTGTCGGGCAAAACGGAAAAGTACCAAACTTTTCTTTTATCCTGGCTCAGTTGTGCCATTGGACACCCTTAATCCCGAGACTGAAACCCCGCGAGACTCGCGATACGAAAGCGAGACCTCAAAATCCAGATTTTTCCAGTTGAGATTGAGACTCAGCTCTGTAGATGGAAATCATAAATCTTAAGACAATTTTCTGAAAAAATTTAACTATTTTATTGAATTTAATCAAGAAATTATTTTCTTGGTCTTCTGGTGATTAAAAGCAAAATTTTGTCATAAAATTGAAAAAGATCGGCAGATAGTGGGGGGGGGGGGGGGCATATGTGATGAGAATTGCGACGGTCGCGCGCACAATAAATTTAATTTTTAATTTGCTGATTGATTTTTGGCGATGGTTTCCGAAGGGAGAGGGGGGGGTGGGGGGGGTTGAATTGTAGGGACTGTGGTTTAATTACCCCTAATTACTCTCCAAAAATACCGCATTAAATTTAAAACATTAATCAATCAATATATTTGTTGTGTTGAGTCTCGGGGAGAACACGGCGCCCACAGACCATTTACAGATTAATTTTATTTTTACAATTTTTTGGCGAGAAATAATCAATTTTTATTTTAAATATTTAAATTTTATTTAAAAACGGTAAAAAAAATCGGTAAGCAAATTCCACCTACAATTACCGTTCATCGCATTGCCGATTTTCATTTCATTAAAGAAAATATTGTAAAATTTTTGCTTAAAAATTGTTCTTCTAAAAGATATAATTTTTTTTAATTTTCTTCATTTTGGGTGCGAAAAATCCATTAAATCAAATGGGTTTAAATCAATCAGTTTTAGAAAATTAATAAAAACAAATTGGATGGCCCCCGTCAAGTTGGCAGCAGAAGGCGCTGAAATTAGCTTTATCGATGAGGACAAGGAGGAGGAGGAAGACGGGGATGAACATGGTCAACATGAGGAGCCCTCTTCGAGCAACACAACGCCAGGGTAAATTAAAAAAATACGGTAACACCGTAATCTGTGAAAGAATGGAATTTATAAAATAACTATACAATTTATATAAAAATAAAGTAATAAAATTACGAAAGCTTGTCCTACAGTATGCATTCGGTATCACGGAATAGGGGGTTACCGTAATTTGTTAAAATACCATCGAAATGGTATTTTGGTAAATTGGACAAAAAATGATTATTTTTTAAATTCTTCCTTTTATAACAGTTACAAAAATGGGAATGATCTTACCATTTCCAAGCCGTCGTACGGTATCCTTAATGGCGCCATTACCGTCCCAAATGTTTGTACATTAAATAAAACGAACAAAAAAAAAGAACACCAACAGATTAACAAATCCTGCTGTTGGTGGTGCTTCGCGCAAAAAGGCAATGTTCAAAATTTCGCTGGTTACGGTAGATGACGATGACGACAGAATGGGCTACTGTAACAGTAGCAAAAGTCGGCCTAAACGTTCTTGGCTTCCGCTACCAGAGCAGCAGCATGAAAATCACAAAAAATTTGGCTCATCGGTTGGTGAAAATTTCAAACAAAAAACGCGGTGGCAAAAACTCAACAAAAAAAAAAACGGCAAAATTTTTCAAAATATGACAAAAAGCTGGGCAAATTTTAGCCAGTTTTAAGGTAAAAAAATAAAATAAAAATCATTAAAACAGAAAATTTTCGAATTTTTTCAAATTTTTGATAAATTTTAAAGACATCAAGTGCAAAATAGTGAACTAGGCAAAATCCGGCACGGCCTCAAAAGCCACCAAATGCCGGTTATCCAGGCAAAATCGCATCCCCAGAGAAAAATATTTAACAAACAAATTATTTAGAAGAAATAAGAAAAAAAATTCAAAATTGTTTTTGAAAAAAAGAAATAGTGTAACTTCTTATTTTTATAACAAAATGAAATGAGTTAGAGAAGAAAATTCAAAAAATTGAAAAACATTTGTGTTTTTTGATCGACAGAGGCATAAAAAAGCAACAGTGGTGATGAGTCAGCGGCATCACTTTTTGGCATTGGCACAGCCAAAAAAAAGGACGACGAAAATTGCCAAACATTGGTCATGCCCATACAAAATTTGGCGTGACAAATTTTTACGGGAGCACAACTGTCGGCGGGAAGAGCTGTGCAAAGAGGTGGGATGCCCAGAGGGGATGACGACAAAATCGAAAATTTGTATTTTTAAAAATTTCTTAAATTTTAAACCCTAAGTCCCGGACAAACTATTTTTAGTCTCAAAATGAAAATCTTGCTTATAAATAGGGCCCGGATTTTTAGTGGCAAAAAATCCCAAAATAATTAACTAAATAGTGACCAAAAAATGCCAAAATAGTGGCAAAATAGTGGCGAAAAAGTTCTAAATTTTGGGGGTGTAATTTTAATAGCTGTTTTTAATTTGAAAATAATTTAAAATTAAGGCAAACAATTTTATTCAATTATTGCAATTACAAAAATTTTCTTAGCAAATATTTAATAAGAAAAAAAATTTGGGGAAGAATTTTTGTGAAATTTTTCCAATTCTTAGGGGTGTATTTTTTGAAAATTATAGGTCAATTCTTAGGGGTGTATTTTTCGTTTTTATTGCATTCTTTGGGAAATTTTCCTAAAAATGCCAAAATAGTGGCAAAAAACTATTTTAGTGGCCAACTTCCGAAATAGTTTTTTTTAGTGGCGAAGCTCCAAAATAGTGATTCCTAGTGATGAATAGTGGCGTTAAAACGAAGAATTTCCGAGCTAAAAATGTGTTTTTCGTGCATTTCTCGTCGAAATAAAGCTGCAGAAAAAATAGTTAAAAAACTAACAAATCCGGGCCCTACTTATAAGAAACAATTTTCATCAGTTAAAAAACTTTGAAAAAATAAAGAATTTTAGAAGCCTCCATAAAACCCAATTCCATGGTTTCGCACCAAAAATAAATAAAATATTGCCAAAATGAAAAATCTAAAATTTTTGTTCCTCTTTAAAAGCTAATACAAAATTTCCTGATTTCCTATTTTTTACTCACCTATAGCTGGATCTAACCAGAAAATTAACATTTTTCAATAAATTTCAATTTTCTGTCCGTGATTAAAACGTTTGCCTCACCCCGAGGCTGGACCTATCTGAGAAAATTGACAAATTTTCAATAAAATTCACTTTTCAGGTGTTTCTGTCCGCCCTGCCCCATTTTGGTGTGCTTTTTGTTGTTTCCGCTTACATTTTTCTTGGCTCTTTGGCGTTCCGTCAACTTGACACTCAAATGGCCAAGCTCCCATTCCATGATGTGCTGCTGTTCTCATTCACCACAATCACAACAATTGGTGGGTGAAAAATTATATAAATAAAATAAGTAAATAAATAATTTTCAACACTAATATTTTGACATTTTTTCTCAAAAACCTCTCTATTTGAACGACCCACCAAATTTTTCAAAAAAGTTTATTAAATAATTGAAACTTTGCAAAAAGTTAATTATCTGAAAATAAAACGAAAATAAAATAAATATTTTAAATTAATTTTATATTTTTTAATTTTTCGGTTTTATTAAATCCATCTGAATTACATTTAAATCTTCATTAATCTTTAAAATTGTTCTAAAATTATGCCTTTAAAAATTCAAAAACAGTAAACCGAATTTTTGGGTGTAAAAACTGACTACGACCCTCAAAGGTTACGGTAACATTGTGCCACGAACACCGTTCGCACGAGTCGCCTGTGTGGTGTACTGTCTTGCCGGCATTCCGCTGGTGTTCCTGCCGTTGTCCAATCTTGGCGAACTGTTGGCCGAATTCTATTGGGTTGGAATCGCCTCATTGAAAGGTCAGAAGGTCAGACACAATAAAATTAATACATATTACCAGGTTATTTGAGAAATTGGGCAGAATTTTGCGAATGAAAAAATGTTTCAAAACGAGTGACTAAAACAAGATTTTTTGAGTTCCATTTTTCTTGATTCAAAATTGAGGTATTCTATCTGATCTTTTTGATCATTTGTCCTCCTCGCCCATTTGATCAATTGCCCCGAGACGTGAGACAAGACCGACATAATTAACCCAAAAGGCCGAAACCGATACACTAAAAGGCTAAGAAATTTCTCGGCTATCTACAAGCCCTACCCAGTTAATCATTTGTCCCCCAAGTCCCTGTTTCTTTCTCTACTGCCCTATTCGATCATTTGTCCACCCACACCTGTTTGTCATTTGTCCCTTTTCCATTGCCTAATTTATCATTTTTTCCATACCCATTTTAACATTGTCCAATTTTTGGCTATTTGTCATATTTACTAAAGTCTAACAAGTTATCTCACATGACAGAATTTACCACTATTGTTCAGGAGAATGCTGGTGCCGATGACCAGCTCCATCCGGACGGCCCCTGTCGTTTGCCATTGAAAGTGGTTGTGTTGCTGATACTGTTCCATTCCCTGCTTGGTGGACTGATTTTCCACTTTTGGATACAAAAAATGCCAATCTTTCCTGCAATATATTTCAGGTACCAAATAATGCTTTATGAGCATTTTGCCAAGCGAAATTCTCGGGCCTAATGCTAAAATTTTCTTAGGGTTTTTTGGTTTTTGAATTTTTAATTTCAAATACTAACCCTGAAAATTTTGACGTTTAAAATTCTCGAGATCTGACCTAAAGATGACAAAAAAAAAATTTTTAAATATGTATAATTTGTCACAATTTGGGATTTGCTTGCTCCTCTCGATTATTGGATTTGCGGATTTGCCTAGCTCTGACACAAATTCTTAGTTTTTCTAACTTTTTCTTAGGTGGTGGAGAAATTTTTATTTCGAATCAATGATTTTCTATGCAAATTTTGTCTCATCATAGATTTTCAAAATAAAAATGAAAATAAATTTAAAAAGTCACAATTTAAATACCAAGCTTTTTGAAGTTTCATCAGCATCACAACCATTGGTTTCGGTGATTTGTGCCCAGAGCCGCAGAATTTGTGTGAAACACTGGTGATCATTGTGTATTTGAGCTGCGGCATTGCCATTATGTCAACTTTGTTCAAGCAAGTGTCATATTTTACCAAATTAATTGCCAAAAAATTAAAAATTCGGAAATTGATTAAATTTTGAATTCATCGAAGATTTTTCCTTTAAAATGAGAGTTAATATAGTTTCCGTTCAAAAATTTCCAATAATTTCTTCTTCTTTTGCGAATCGGCACTTTTCATTTAATTGACAATTTTTGGCAAAAATGGCAACAAATTCCTTAAACTGTCTACACGATCGATGCAATAAATTTGAATCCGTCTTACTGTGCAAAAATTGGGTGGCAATACTGTAGTCTCAGAAAAAAATGCATATTGGATCATTTTATAAAACTGCCAGTTTTTCAAATTTTCGTCAAAAACTTGGCAATTTTATTAAGCACAAACATTTAATAATCTTGATATCACATGATAGCTCGTGGATTAGTTCTATTAGCATGAAAAATCTCAGAAAATTTTTATTCATTTCAGAAAATTATGGCAATTTTTTTAAACATTTTTGGTCACAATTTTTGAAAATTAAATTTAAATTTCAAGAACCTATAATCGAATTATACGAAGTTTATTAAATTTGGTTATGTATGAGAAAATTTAAGGCGAGTTTTTTTCCATAAAAATGAATAAAATTGGCAATTTTACGAAACCACCTAGCACCTAAAATGGGTGCACTTCATTTCGCCCCAGCCGTTTCCCCTGATTTTTTTTTTCAATTTTCAAACTTAAAAATTTTAGAAAAATTTAGAGAAATATTTTATAAGAAAGTTCAAGAAAAAATTTTCGAAAAATTTTTCTAGCGTTTTTTTGAAGTTTTTGAAAAAGTTACTAATTCATCATTTCTCGAAAACGTAAGAAAAATTTTTTCAAATTATTTCAGCACCTTGGGCGACCATCTGCGCTGCATTCACTATTTGGGCCGTGACTTTGAAGGCGCGCCGGACGTGCGCGTTTGGTTCGGCGGCCAACCGCTGACGGTGCGCGAGTTGGTCGCACTCGTGGCCAACCGTTTCGAAATTGCGCCGGAGAGGTGCCAGAAAAATTCAGAAAAAAGGCAGAAAATTTTGGTTTTTTTGCCTTCTAGGCTTCGCGAGGTGTTGGCCGAATTGGACGCACTGATTCGCCACTCGGACTACGGCACCGCAACAACACAAATTTCAACCACAGCATCGGCACGGCACTCGCGGGGTACTGTACTTTTGAGCGGGGAATTCCCTATTTTTCAATGCTTTTTGGATCAGAGATTTTAATAACTCTGTTTAAATGGCGATTCGGCTGTGCCTAGACAGGCTCTGACGGATCAATTTGTGGATTTTACGCTGAGTTATATATTAAAGGCAATTTGATTTTTATCCGATCCATCAAGTAAAATTTTAAAATTGAGGACATTGCCAATTCTTTTAATCCTTTTTGGGGTCTATTGGATTTTTGCTTTTTTATGATATTTTATTTAATTTGCCGGGGATGGACTTAGAATATTACTTAATCCATTAAGCGGTTTTAATGCCATATTTTGAGGTTTATCCATTTTTTGACATGAGAATGTGTCTGATTTATTTTTGAATTAATTTGCATAGAAAATGATGACGACAATGATCATCGGCATTCCCGATCAGCTAATAATGATCAACAACAACAACACCTTGATGAAAATGAACTGCTTCAACAACAATCATATTCACCAACATCGTCCATCACCAGTGAACAGCAGCAGGCAGAACAAAAATAAATAATAAATAAATAAATATTTAAAAATAGTTTTACTTCATTAGGGCAGCTGATTTTTTTGAATGACTTAATTACCACAAAAATTGCAAATTTCTAAACAAAAAATGCATTTGAAAATGAAAAATTCACTCCTTAAAATTTAAAAATATAAGAAAAGATAGTTCGAATTAAATAAATTCCAAATACGCAATTTTAATTGAAAATTTCACAAATTTCTATCAATGCTAATTTTACTCACCAAATAAAATTTTAAAAATAACAAAATTTTAGCATTTTATATGTCAATTTATGCTAATTTTTAATTAATTTAAATATTTTTTTTTGTTATTTTCATAAATGTTTTTTCCAATTTAAAAGTTTTTAATAGATTTTAATTTATTATTTAATCATTTTTCAGATGATCCAAGCTTTGAGCACGCTCCATCGGCTGACCATCAAAGGCACTCGCACTTTTCACACGCCCTCAACAAATTCCTTGTCCCTTTTGATCCGTTCCGCCTCGTCGGCAAATAATCCGCAAAATCAGATCCAATAAAATTCACTTTTTAACAGGCGATTTTGTAAATAGTATTTTGTTTGTTTTTTTAATTTGTTGTTGTAAATTTTAATTCATTATTGAAAATAATTAAATAAATAATTATGAAAAATAGGGAAAAGCCGACATTTTTAAAAAATCATTAAAAATATAAATAAGTTTCAAATACGCCGGAGATATATGCTTTTCTCTAAATCTCATTCTTCTGTGACATCATTTCTGGTAATGTTAATTGTATTTTAGTCAAAAAATTACAAATTCAATGAGATTTGTTGGCTTAAAATAAATTTTGGTTTTGTATTTTACAATTTTTAAGAATTTTTAATATTTTATCAACAAAAATTTTTATTTAATTTTATTTTTTTTCTATTATCAACAGGGAACGGATTTTTAGGTGCTAAAAATTGCAAAATAGGTACCTAAATAGTTGCTAAAAAACTGCTAAAATAGTTGCTAAAAAAACTCAAAAAAGGCCAAAATAGTTGCAAAAAGTTGCAAAAAATTGGAAAAACATGTCAATAAATGTGTGAATTTTCCAAATTGACTCATTTTTTATCCATTTCGGTTGAATAATTGTAAATTAAACATATTTTAAGATTTTCAGGCGTAAAATTTTTTCATTTTCGCCAAAATCATGGCCAGAATTTTTGCTTTTTGAAAAGTCGATTACTGGGGGTGTATTTTTGAATTTTTTTTTTGAAAAGTCGATTTTTAGCGGTGCATTTTTGTTTTTTATTGCTTTTTTTCATAATAATTTTTTTGTTGAAAACAGAAATAGTTGAAAAAATAGTTTTTTTAAATTTCACAAGCCAAAATAGTTGTTAAAAAATTTCATAAGCGAAAATAGTTAAAAATAGTTGCTAAAAAGTCGCTCTCTAAATCGAAAATTGATAGAAGAAAATATGTTTTTTGCGCTTATCTCAGCATATGCTATCTGCAAAAAAAAAAATAGGTGAAAACTTAAAAATCCGTTCCCTGATTATCAAAGTTGGTGAATTTAAATTTATTTTTTTTAGAATTTTCATTTTATCGAGTAATTTTCAAAAATGAAACATAAAATTCGAGCTTCTTGAATCATGCCAATCCTTCAGTCAACTGTTCTTTTTTACCCTTAGGGTATGCACTTTAAAAGTAATAGCGGAAACATTTACATAATTTTTTGTGTAAAGCTTTTTTTGAATATTGGCCAAATGCTTGGCCAAAATTGAGGAAATTGAATTTCGACGAAGAGAAAAGCGAGTGCAACGGATTTTGCCAATGTCCGAATATTCCAAAGGAAAAAATTTAATTTTTTTTTTTATAATCCACGACCATTTCTTAATGTATATATATTTATTTAAAATTAAACTCATTTTTTTCATATGATTATGGTCCTTCCCGTGATTTCCCATCGGCTGACCAAAATTCGATCAGAAAATCGCATTCGTTTGATCAAAACGGCATTTGTTTTCTCACTGTGTGCCGCTGTTGCAAATTTAATTGGTTGGGTTAATCTTTTAATTTAAAAACATAAAAAATTTTTTTGTTAGATTTTCGTTGAATTAAAATAAAAAATTAAATTTCGAAATTTCTAAATTTTCAATTTTTAATTTTAAAAGCTGTCAACACAAACAATTGGCTCCACACCAGAGAAGTGCTCAAATATTATGTGTTCCCGAACCGAACCATTGACAACGAGGACAAGCTGTACCCTCCCACTTATTATAAGGCATTGGAAAATTAAATTCGAATGAAAATTTAAAATTTACCGATTTAATAATATCAAAGAAAATTTTACCGATTTAAAACAGCAAAACTTTAAATTTTCGGCGACGAAAATTTTGGCGCTTTCTGTCTAATTACTCGAAATTCATTTTTTTTCTATTACCCTGCACTCAATATTTTTTTTCTTGGGTTTTACTATTTAAAATTTTTATTTTGTCCTATTTTGGGTTTTTAATTTGGAAATTTTGGAATTATTTTTTAGAATTCAACCCTTGGACCATGGCGATTTTGTTGGTCAGACCGTAAGTGTTGAAAAATTTAAAAATTTAAAATTATTATTAAATATTTTTGTTTAAATTTAGCTGTCACCGATTTTCATTGCACATCAGTGGACCCATTCAACCATGAAGAGGACACGTCGGATGTGACCACATCGGTGGAACGTAATTTGGAATTTTTAATGGAATTTAATGAGAAAATTAACCGATTTTCAGAAATTTCTTGTTTTTGGTGTAATATTTAATTTAAATAAAAAGAAATCCGTTTCATTTGTTTCATATTTTGCCAAAAAGTTAGATCGACAAAAATTGGACTAATTAGAAAACCAAAAAAAAAAAAAGAAAAGTTTGTTACGAGAATCTCTAAAGTTTTTGAAAAACCGATGAAATTTTTTACTAGCAATTCCATTTCGAATTTTGCCATTTCAAATCCCCCCCCCCTTCCCCAAATAAAGTTTCTGTCCGTCGTGCGGTCCCATTTATGCTGTGCGGCTGCGCGTTGGACGTGCTCGGCCTGCTGTGCAACACGCTGTGCCTTCTGCGGTCCAACCCGTACCAATGTCTGTTTGTCACCGCGTTGGCCAACATTTTTGCCGGTAAAAACAATGGTTTTAATAGCAATTTTTTGTATTTTTCCTTGGTTACTGTAATGAAGGCCTTGTCGACTTCAACTGCATTATACTGTACATGGCATCGGTGGGTCGCATTTACAATAGGATTTTGAATGAGGGTTGAACCAAGCCGAAAGAAAGTTTCAATGTTTGCCAAGCATATAAAATTTCGATTGGTTATTTTTCAGAAATTTTTTGGTTCAATCCATTGAGTTTGACTTTAGAGGTAACTGTCGTAAATTGATTTTTTGTGATTTATTAAAAAGATTTTGATGCATTTTGGCGCCAATTTCAATGAGAAAACCTTTACCAAATTGTTGTAAATTTTTAGAGATTTTGGAATTTTTGAATGAAGGGAATATATTGGCTTGTAAAGTATAAAGTTTCGCTAGTCAAATTTTTTTTTAATTTTTGCTAACACTAATTAAGCTTAGGCCAAGCTAATTAAAATAAATTGCTTTCCCAAAAATTTCATTTTTCGGTGTCCAAAGAAGTTGGCAATAAGCTGTACAAGGCTTCTGAGTTGGACAACTCATTGTTTGATTACACATATGGCTTTTCATTCATTTTGCTGAAGGTAAACAAAACTTTTTTAAAAACAAAATTATTTAAAATGAAATGATTTTCATTAAAATTATTATTATTGTTTTTTAATTAACAAAATATTAAATACATTGATGCTTTATAAATATATAAATTTATTCTATTCTCGTAAATTTTTTCCAAATATTTAATTATTTCATTTTTGGCAATTATTTTAATTTTTTTTATAATTATTATATTAATTTATTAATTATTACAATAATAATAAATTCATTGAAATATTTGACTTGACACAGAGAATATATTCTAAATAATTATTTTATTTTTTTCAATTAATTCATTAAAATTTTATTTTTGTAAATTTATTTTAAACATTTTTTGATAATATTTACTAAAAATTGATTTGTTTTTTTTTTCAAGATCAGCTTTTTGTGCACTGAATTAGCTGCTCTTCTGATTGTGATTGTACGAATTTCAAAAATTTTAAAATAAAATTAAATGATTTTCGGCACAAAGGTTTACATGTCAAAGCGTGACGAACGCACATACAATGCTCATCGGATGAGGTCAATATTGCGCAGTTTACGAGGAGGTGCCAGCAGGCGGAAAATTGAAAATTATAAAAAATTTTCATTGATTTTTTCTAAGCCCAAAAATTTTCAAAAATTTTTATTAAGCCGAAACTGATCGAGAATGGACCAGCAAAGATGCACGCGAGCAGCAGTTGTTGGACAACGAACGTTATCATCGGCACACTCGGATGAACACACTTCCGACGGCACAGCCGGTAGGGCAGCCGAGCAGGCGAAAAAAAGTGCCATCCGAACGCGGCATTTTGTGAGGGATGAAAAATAATGAGATGGGTCAAGTCGAACAGCCAAAAAATTATGAAATTACCAGGGGTCGAAAACAGAAAAATATGCGGATTTTACTAAAAAGGAAAAAATTAAAGTAAATATAGGAATTTTTGACTATTTTCGGGTTGTTGAGTTAGTTCGGCTATTACCTCGAGAATTTCAAGGGGAATTTAAATTTTTCGGATAAAATTAAATAACATTACATTCTTATTAAAAAAGTCTATGCAAATTTAAAAAGTTTTTTAATAAATTCATTTTTTATTGCAAAAAATCAAAAAATTATTTAAAGAAATTTTTACAAGAAATTTTTTGTTATTTTAAAATAAATATTTCGTTCCAACTTTTTTTTTTTGGCAGAAGTATTCCCATCGAAGAGATTCAGCAAATGAATGGCGGCGGCACAATAGCAAAACATTCCAACGCCTCTCTTCAGACATTATCCGTGCCGGGCACGGTGATTTAAAAAAAAATTTAATTTTAAAATATTTATTACAAAAAATTTACCGCATTTGAAAATTTGAAAATTTTCAGAGTTCAATTGTGCTGAACGCATTCGATGTGAAACCAAATTGAGCATGAAAGCCCTACATAAATTCACCATTTATGTGTAAAATAAAAAACAGTTTTTTAAACGCCAACATTTTTTGCCACTATTTTATCATTTTGCCATAATTTGGATTTTAAAAATCACTCATCCCCCCGTTTTAACTTTGCTCAATAGTAGGGATCAAATTTTTATGTTTATAAAATTCAAATAGATCAGCCTCTAAAATTGAAAATCGAGACCGACAACGAAAAAAGCGGGACCGAAAGACTCAATCAAGACCAAACAAAGCCGAGACTTTTCGCGAGAACATCACTATATCCTAGCATAAATTATAATGAAGAATGGAGAATTGGCTAAATGATTCATTGGTGGAGATTTGGATGCAATTTGATGGAATAGGGTGGGAGTAATTAGGAGTGATACTAATTAAGTGAGTAATTAGGAGTGATACTAATTAAGTGTTTTCTATTCAAACATTTAATCCTTAAATCATATTCAAAATGATATGAAAGGCGAATATAAATGAAATGCTCAAGTCCGCACCGTTGGCCCTTGATTTTACAGATTTATATGACACTTACATATCAGGGATGGGCTTAGGTTTTGTTTTTTGCATTTCGTCTTCGTATTTTTTGGCGTTTCGCAAATTTCGCATTTCGCTTTTTTATTTTTCATTTTGGCCCATCCCTGTTACATATGTATGTACTCACTTTTTCATCAATTTAAAATGTTTTTGATTTTTCTTTTCTTTTTTTTTTGCACTACGAATTCGACTCGCTTTTACCCCTTCGTCTCCGATTTTTTCTTGCATCATTTTTGGAAAAGGGCACAAAAAGTGCTCATTTAAAAATAAAATAAGATCTTTTTTCATTAAGCAAAACTATTAACAAATCCAGATCATTATTTGAATTTTCTCTGATAATGTTATCGGTACTACAGTACAAATTTCAGATAAAAAACTTCAAAAAATCCGAACCTTCCTCAAACAAAAAAACAAATCGAAAAATTTCAACACCGAAACAGCTTGACAGATTAATTATTTAAAATTGCTAATAAACATTTTCCTTTTTGGAAGTATTACACATTTATTAACTTTTTGATCTCTTAACACAATAAAAATATTAGGATTAAATCCTTTTTTTGAAATTAAGTGACGGCCTCCTTTTTAAATTAAAAAATTAGGTAATTAATAAATTGAAAAAAAATTTTTTAGACTATTTAATTATTTGATTTTTTTTTATTCGTAAGTCAAGACAAACCCAAAACTTTTAATAAAAAGTTAAAAACATTTATTTTTATACAATTTTTTCATAGTCATCTTTATATGCACAAGTGATTTTTCTTATTTCTTTGGCGATTTTTCTTTATGCTTCTCTCAATGGAGCTGATTCAGGAAGCTAAATGAAATTTTAAAAAATTTATATATTTATATATGGTTTAATCTCACGTGTAGGTTTCATCCTCCGAAATCCATCCTTTTTCTCTGATGCGATCTGCGAGCTGAATTTTTATTTATTTATGTATGTTTTGAAAAATAATTTAGCACATATTGACCACAAATTTCAACAAAATTTTACAAAATCATACCTTTTAGGGTGTGGGGGTCGCGCCCCCCCCCCCCCCCACTTTCGTCGTAAATGACCCCGGAGGGGTGGCCAGTCGTAATTGGTTGTTAGACAAAAGGGGAGGAGGGTTGTAACAAAGAGGAAAATTATTAATTTTGAACAAATTTAGAAATGGATTTAAAATCTTTTAAATTTTCCTCAGCGGCATCGCGGACCCAAACATGTTCTCAAATTTTTTGAAAAAACACGTCGAAAAAAGCAGTTTAAAAAGCAAAAAAAAAAAAGAAGGTGGTCGATTTACAAAATGGCTTGACCCCTTCGGAAATTGATCGCTGACCCCCCCCCCCCCCCCCTAACCTTCGTCCGTAAGCTGCCAGACTGACCCCCCCCCCCCCTATTTAACGCATATGCAAAATTGAAAAAAAACAAATTTGAAAATTTTAAACATTTATTACTTTTTCCAAGACTTTTTTGTTCGTTTCAAAGCGTGGCAGCATCCGCTCTGCAATTGCAACAATGTACTTGCTCGCCTTGTCTCTGGTCGCTTTGTCCATTTGGCAGGGTGTCGCCCATTCAATGGCCAATTCCGGGTCATCATTTTCGCCGAATTTTTGGAACTGAATGTTTGAGAGAAAATTAATTAGTGTATATCTATTTTGGTAATAAACAGGGAAAACGGATTTCTTTTCAACCAGGGCGAGTTTTTAGCACATATAAAAACATATTTTTGACTTTTTGGGAATAAAAACATATTTTGGGGTTTTTGCAGTTTTTGTAACATATTTTGGCGATTTTTTGAAAAAAATTGGTTTTTTTTTAAATGTCTTTTTTGGCAATCAAATTATTGGTCAAAATGCCCAAAAAAAATCTTCAAAAATTTTTTTGTTATTTGTTGAACCCTTTTCATGGCTTTTTTCACTTTTAAGGCAAATTTTGAATTTTCGCAAACAAAAATAGGAAAAAAAAAGTCAATCTTAGAGAGCGAGAAAAAAAATTACTTTAAAAATCATTGAAATGCTTTTAATTAGAATTAGCGAGATGGATTAAAAAGAAATTATTTTTGAAAATTCACTTATTTTTTGAGAACTTTTTTTTTCAATTTTTGGCACATTTTGGCCGTTTTGGGGTTTTTAGCACATATTTTGGATGTTTTTTGGCCTGGTAATAAATTATCAATTGATCATTTTTTATTAAATATTGATCATTTTTATGTGTTAAATCTCCCGACCCCTCGGGGATCAAAATTGTGGGTCCACTGCGTTTCGGCGCCGACCGTTTCGGCGCCAGCCCAGTTTTTGGACTATAACTTTTTACTTTGTCAACCAAATCTAATATTGTTGGTATCATCCGAAAGCCCTAAGTGTTCTCTATTAGCCTGCCTAATTCCGAAAAATTTCGTTAAGGTTCAAAAAAGTTATGGCCAGAACAATTCAAAAAACCAGATTTTCCAACTTTTTTGGCTCGAACTTTTTTTAAACTTAACAGAATTTTTTGGAAATTTGCATGCTAATAGAGCACGTGAAGAGCTCTCGAATGATACCAAGATTATTAAATATGGTTGACAAAGAAAAAAGTTATAGTCCAAAAACTGGGCTGGCGCCGAAACGGTCGGCGCCGAAACGCGTGGGTCCCCAAAATTGTCGGGGGTCGGGGACCCCGATCGGGGGCAGTGATCAAAATTTATTTTTATGAAGAAAAAAAAATCAATTATTCTTTTTAAATGCACGGGTACAAATCACGTTCTTACCAATAGGCATGTGATGTTGTAGGCCATTTCGATGTCATGCTGAAGGCCAACCAGCTCAATTGGGCCAGTGAGAACGCCCTCACCCATTGGACCGCCTGAAAAAGCACAATCTTAGTAATAATCAGGGTAGCCAGATCTGAGGCTTTAGCCTCATTTTGTGGTTTTTTGATAGGTCAATGAGGCTAAATTTTCAAAATGAGGATTTGAGGCTTTTTGTGGTTTTTTAGAAATTTTGAGGATTTTTGATGTTTTGGGGGGAAATTCGTCAGATTTTTTAAATTTTGATTAATTTTGATAAGTTGGCATAATGTTTTACAATTATTTAATAATTTGGGTTTTTAATAGAGCATCAAAACGAAAATAGAACTAATTTTTTTTTTCCAAAAAACCTCAAAATTAAGAATTTCTTACTGAAAATCTGCTAAAAAATGGTCAGAATTCTCAATTTTTCTCCATTAAACTATTAAGAAAAAATCCAAAATTTTTTACCCAAGTACAGTTCGAGCATTGCTTCCAGCTGCTTTTTGTTGTAGTTGTTCCTCTTTTTGAAGTCGGTTCGTCCTCCGCGGAAGGTGGTCATCTTAAAGTGTGTTGCTTTTAAAGGCACGAAATCCCGAAAAAGGCAGAAAAAAGCACCAAAATCCCGAAAAATGCATGAAAAAAGGCACGAAAATCCCAGAAAAAGGCATGAAAAATCATGAAAAAGGCACCAAATCCCTGAAAAAGGCATGAAAAGGGCACGAAAATCCCGAAAAATGCATGAAAAACTGCACAAAATCCCGGAAATGCATGAATAAAGGCACAAAATCCCGAAAAAGGCATGAAAAAGGCACCAAAATCCCGAAAAAAGTATGAAAAATGCACAAATCCCAAAAAAAAAAGCATGAAAAAGGCACAAAATCCCTGAAAAAGGTATGAAAAGGGCACCAAAATCCCGAAAAATGCATGAAAAACTGCACAAAATCTCGGAAATGCATGAATAAAGGCACGAAATCCCGAAAAAGGCATGAAAAAGGCACCAAAATCCCGAATAATGCATGAAAAAAGGCACGAAAATCCCAGAAAAAGACATGAAAAATGCACAAAATTCCGAAAAAAGGCATGAAAAATGCTCGAAAACCCCGAAAAAGATATGAAAAATGCACCAAAATCCCAGAAAAGGCATGAAAATGGCGAAACATACAAATGTTATCCGCGGGCACTGTGGGTTCATCGCGCATCCGCCCGCATATCCCGCTTGGTGATTGGCCGTTCGCTGCCCTTCCTTGAGGTTGCTTGCTTCCAACATGTTCTTAAATAGAAATCATTTAATTTTAATTTATAAAAATCATTGTGTCCATTATTTAAGCTCCCATAGTCTCTATTGACTTAAAAAAAACATCGAAGAAAAATGAAAGATTTTCTCAAAAATCATTGCTTATTTATTTCTTGAGAAGAATTTGTGATTTTAAAAAGTATGTAACTCTATGCCGGTCTACCTCAGTTGGGCCCCGGCACGGTTGGGGCAAATTTCCAAAAAATTTCGTCAATTTAGAACAAATTTATGGCCAAAAAGGTTGGAAAATTTGTTTTTTTTTTTAATTCTTCGGGCCATAACTTTTTTTAACCTTAAAGAAATTTTTCAAAATTTTGTCATTCTAATAGAGGACACTTAGGGCTTTCGAATGATACCAAGAATGTTGGACTTGGTTGACAAAAAAAAAATTATAAACAAAAACCCGCTGGGGCCCAACTGACAAGGGAACACATCGAGTTGTATGTGTCCAAATCACTTTAAAACCACTTCTATCGTGTAGAGCATAGTCGATTTACTATTGCCAATTTTCGACATTTTTTGGCTCCGACGCCAAAAATCATCAGAAAAAAGTGATCAAAGTTTCGAAAAATCGATAAAAATGACAAAATTTTTAAAAATTCATAAAAAATTGAAAGCTACTGATAGAGCCATAAACTTTTTTTAAAAAATGATCAGCAAACAATTCTTTATCAAATATTATTTTAAAATAAATTAAAATAGCTGAATAAAAAATGCTAGGTGTAAAAACTCTTTGAAAAAAATACAAAATAATTCATCATCTGCCCAACGGATCCGAACCTTGACAAAGGTTATTAAAATGAAAGAGAAAAAAAAGAATCAAATTTACAATTTTTTGCTGGGGTTTTTTGATCACTTTTTTTCTGATCATTTTTGGCGCCGGAGCCAAAAATGCCGAAAATTGGCAATAGTAAATCGATTATGCTCTACACGGTGGTTTTAAAAGTGATTTGGACACATACAACTCGATGTGTTCCCTTGTGAGCGGTTCCGCTCTATGCTGATTCGGTCTACGTCAGTTCGGCCTCCATGGTTCGGCCCCGGCATCTTTTTCCACTATAACTTTCTATAAATTTTTTCTTTCAAAAAATTTCAAAAAATCTGAAAATTTTCCTTAAAAACATTTTTAAAAGCCCGAAAAATCTTTTTGTTTTTAATAAGGCTAATAGAGCATGTTAAAAGCTTTCAAATGATATCAAGATTGAGGAATTTGGATAACAAATAAAAAAGCAATAGTGGAAAAAGTGCTGGGGTCGAATCGTAAGGGCCGAACAGACGGATTCCATGCTGATTTTGTGGAATTTTTTACGTTTTTGAATAAATTTTATCATTTTACATCCCCTTAAAATAAAGTTTTTTTAGTGCCTATTTTCCATTTTTTAGAGCCTATTTTTAGGTTTTTTTTTCGAGCCTAGAGCCTAACTATTTTGGCAGTTTTTAGAGCCTAAAAAACCCATCCGAATTTCTTACCTTCATCCTCTTTGTCCGATTCTTTGGCACCATCTGCTCCAGCATGGCATCCATTTGAATTTCTAAATTCAATTTAATTTAATTAGTTATTTCGAAAATTTATTTTGCCCGTTTTATGGAAATAAATTTTCCTTAAATTAAAATTCTATTAATAATTCAGATTTTTAATTTTTATCAAAGCACGGATCGATTATTCTAACGAAAACAAATCAAAAATTTTTTGGAAATACTCAAAAAAAAAAAATTCAAATTTCGGCAAATTTTTTGTACATATTTTCATATTTTTTTACATATTTTAAGAAATTTTGGAAATTTATAGTGAAAAAATACACACGAAAAATACCAAAAAAGTAATTTTTAAAATACTAAAAATGATTTTAAGACTATTTAATTAATTTTTATGGCATTTTGTGCCTATTTCATACTTTACAGGGATTTTTTTCCAAAAAAATCATTTAAAAAAATTTATTTACATATTTGGGGTTTTTTTTTATTTTACATATTTTTGGGTTTTTCTTACATATTTATGTACATATTTGGACAACTTTTTGTACATATTTTGGGCAGCCCTAGTCATTATTAAAAAAGCCATCAAAAAGGGCGTTATAAAAAACCATCAAATGGAAATTTTCAGTAAAACAACTAGCCATAACTTTTGTCAAAGTCAACTAAAATAGACATACTTGGTATTATGCGATAGCCCTTACATTTCTCTATTATCTCTCCTAAATTTCAAAAATTTGGTCAAGGTTGAGCAAAGCTATGGCCAAAAGTACAAATGTGGCCAGGTTTTCGAATTTTTTGGTCATAACTTTTTGAAACCTAACGAAATTTTTTTAATTTTGCAGGTTAATAGAAGACACATAGGCCTATCGAATGATAGCAAGATTATTTTAATTTGTTCATTCTAAGAAAGTTTTGATAAGAATTTTTGATGATCAAAATAATTTATTTTTAATTAAATAATTTTAGTTATAAATTATTTTTATTTCTTTTTTTGATTATTCGATAGCCCTATGTGTCCTCTCTATTAGCCTGAAAAATATCAAAAAATTTCGTTAGGTTTCAAAAAACTTATGGCCAAAAATATTCGAAAACCTGGCCACATGTGTACCATTTGGCCATAACTTTGCTCAACCTTGACCAAATTTTTGAAATTTAGGGGAGCTAATTGAGAATTCTTAGGGATATCGAATGATACCGAGTATTCTATTTTAGTTGACTTTGACAAAAGTTATGGACAGTTTTTTGTTGAAAATTTCCATTTAATGGTTTTTTTTATGACGCCCTTTTTGATGGCTTTTTTTTTATAACAGCTCAGCACCCTACACACAAGCAAATAATTTTATTTTGAATACAAATTTGAGTTTTTTTTAATTTGTTTTTATTTTGTTACCTGTCGCCATCGGCGGTTGTTCAGTGTCCGGCGCCATTCTTATCACTCCACCCCCAACGATGGCACAAAAAAGAACAAAAAATGTTGACAACGCGGAGAGCATTAATGCATTCATTTTTAGAAAATTGCGATTTTAGGATGCAAAATCTTTAATCTCTTAATTGGAAAAATTAAAAAAAAAATCATTTTTACCAACAAAGCAAAAAAAAATAAAAACAAAATATTTTTAAAATAATTTTTTGAAAGAATTTCTTTTTAAATAACAAAAATTTAAGAAAAAGATCCTTGGCCTTGACTTTTGAGTTGGGAAATTCTTCGGATTTTTGGGTTTTTAAAAAGGGTTAAATTACAGGGATGCACGAGACTCTCGGTCTCGAGAAATATCTTGAGTTTTTTCATTTTAGTCTCAATTTATCGGTCTCGAGCAATCACTACGTATTATTAATTGGGGATCTGAAAGAATCGGAGATATCGCCCATCATCTTCCCAGAAATAATTGTATGATTTTGAAGATAAATTTAATAAAAGTACATTTTTGATCAGCCAATGCCCACACTAATGGAATGAATAATGTCCACAAAATGTATAGAAATTATGGGTGGGGGGACAGGCGAATTAGCGAAAGGGTAGTAGTGACTAATGAATGACTCTAATCGAAAAGCCATAGCAAATTCCACAAATTGTTTTTTACATAATTTATGCATTTTTAATTTGGTCCGATGGACTGGGAAAATGGGAAAGTAATACAATAATTATTCTGCTGATTAATGGCTCATCGAAAAGGGATAAACAAATTCCACAAATTGTTTTTTTTTTTACAGATTTTATGCATTTTTTAATTTGGTCCGATTGGACTGAGAAAATTATTCTGCTGATGAATTAGCAAATTAATTAATGTATAACATTTTGAAAAAAACAATAGAAATGCAAATGAAAAATGAATCTTTACTTAAAAAAATTATTTTTTTTTAAATGGTAAATAGTTTTAATGAAATTGTGAATTTAAGAAAATGTTTTGAACTTTTTAGACCATCTTTTTGATCTTCCGCGGGGAAATGAAACGCCAAAAGGGCGTTGAAGACATAAATCTTTGGCACGTCCTCCTAGGGTTACTGTCGTATTCGAGAAGGGCTACGGTAGTTTCTGCGAGTTATTGACACTGATGAGTAGAGAACAAACAAAAGGCACAAAAATTCTCAAAAAGGCACTATAAAAGGTACGAAAAAATTGTAAAAAAGGCATGAAAAAGGCACAAAAATTGTCAAATAGGCATGAAAAAATGCATTTAAATTAGGTGTTTTATGAGGCTTTGCGACTTTTTGTGGTTTTTCGGAAATAATTTTTTTTCTTTTCCTGTTATTTTGGGAAATCCTAAAAATTGCCATTTCTTTTAAACAAGTCTTATTAAAAACTACAAAATTTTTAATTCTTCCGATTTTTCAAAAGTTGAGATAAAAACTCAAATGTTGCGGTTTTTGGTCAACATTTGATTCGGTTTAATTTTTAATGGTATTTTTGTGCTTTTCTCATTGAATTAAAGCTGCAGAAAAAAAAGTGAAAACCAAAAAACCCTTAATTGATTAAACGTAATAAAATTGATGAACTGAGACTTCGTAAAAAGTAAATTTTTACATATTAAAAATATTTCAAATGAATAAAAATAATGCAAAATGAACAAATAGAAATAGGAGGGATATTAAAAAATGATGGCACAACCATGTTATTATTAGGGCTATAAATTATATATGCATTAAAAACTGCCAAAAATGGCTTTTAGCCCTCAAAAAATGCCAAAAATTGTGTATAAATTAAGAATTGACTTTAAAATTCCAAAACAATGGCTAAGGTGCTTTTTTTAGACAATTGCAAAACAGTTTTTTTTATATGAAAAAATTTTTTTCAAATGTTTCACAAAAAACTCAAAATTTTTCAATTTTTAAGGATGTATTTTTAAAAGTTCCCAAAAAGTCTATCCTTAGAATTTAGCGTAGAAATGCTATTTTTGAGAACCTTTCTTCTAGCATATGCACAGAAAAAATATGCAAAAGCATATAATTTATAGCCCTACTCATCATCATCCATCCATCAACAAATTGTCATCCGTTGGCATTCTTCGAAAAAAAAGACGAAATTTAATTCTTATTAATTAAAATTGCAGAAAAGTTGTTTTTAACGATTTTAATTTATTTTTATTGAAAAACACAGATTTTGCAAAGTTCGCCATTCGACCTGAAAACCCAAATTGAGCATGAAAGCCATACATAAAATTCACCATTTTATGTGTATGTATAATGACGAATTATGGATGATTTAAAAATGTTTTTGATATATTTCTTTTTTTTTGCACTTATGAAGTCGCTTCTCTTCTTACCCTTCGTCTCCGAGTAAAAGGGGCACAAAAAGTGCTCATTTAAAAATAAAAAGATAATTTTTCATTAAGCAAACAAAACTAACTGTCGGTCATTTAAATTGACAATTTTTAATCTTTTACTGAGTTTTTCTTTGTTTTTTGTCCTTAGTTTTTGAATGATTTGCCCGATTTTGGCATTGTGAATGAAATTGCCTACTTAAAATGATCATTTTTAATGGTGTACTGAATTCCTTTGTTTTTTGTCCTTTGTTTTTGAATGATTTGCCCGATTTTGGCATTGTGAATGAAATTGCCCACTTAAAATGATCATTTTTAATGGTGTACTGAATTCCTTTGTTTTTTGTCCTTAGTTTTTGAATGATTTGCCCGATTTTGGCATTGTGAATGAAATTGCCCACTTAAAATGATCATTTTTAATGGTGTACTGAATTCCTTTGTTTTTTGTACTTAGTTTTTGAGTGATTTGTCCGATTTTGGCATTTTCAATTGATTCGACCACATAAAATGCTCATCAAATGCATTGCATTTAAAATGAATTCAATTCTCACATTCCCATTTCATTTTTCACTGTTCTCCTTTTCAAACGAATTCTCTCTTTTTGTTTTGGTTTTTCCGATCTGTCCCATTTTTAGCTTAGAATATCCTTTTTTGCTATTTTGGTTCTTCTCTTTAAAAATTTCTCAGTTCGAAGAATTTCTTCTTGTAAAATTTTCAAAAATAATTTCCTTAAAATAATTTATTTGATTAAAAATTTAAAAACTTTCCCCGTGAATAAAAATACAAAATAAATCGTTGAAAGCCCGCTTCCGGATCCGGAAAACAAATTTTGCATAACATTTTCTCTTAAATTAATAAATTTTCTCGCTTTTAGAAAATGAAGTCCGCTTTATTACTGAAATTTATTTTTCTTGTATTTTATTTCCAAATTTATTCTGCAAATTCGACTGAATGCGGTGGCGTTCCGACGGGTAAAATGAAAACATTTAAATATACTTGGCAGAAACTGGGACCGAATAAACCAGTGGAAATCAAATATTCGGCTTCCAAATTAAAAGGAAAAAGTGATTTTGCAACAAAAAAAAATGCCAATTTTATTTCAAAATAATTAAAAAAGAGTATAAGTTTGTTTAGTGGTGCCATTCTTAGGTGCCATTTTACAGATTTACTGGCAAAAATGGTGAACCCGAGAACAAATGTGTGATCATCAAAATTTATAGCAACGACAATACAAATAAACTACTTTATGAAAACAGTGTAAAAATTCTGAATAAATTAAAAACTGCTGACCCGAAGAATGAAAACTTTATCGCCTTAATTGATTAGTAAATTTTATTTGAAATTAATTAATTTAAATTTGATTGAAAAATATTCAAGTAAAAATAAACAAAATTTGTAATGAAAATAATTTGACAAACAAATTTTATTTTTAGATAAAAAAAGAATTAGCCGAAGTTCATCGGAAAATATCCCCAGAAGACTTTAAAGCAATGCTTAACGATATAATGAAACCGCTTGGTCAAATTTCACAAAGGTTATTACTATTTGAAATGTGATCAATTAAATTGACTAATTATGTGAAAATTTGACGGATTTATTTTTAGTTGGAATTCATTTGGATTTAAAATCAAACAATTTAATTGTTGTTGAAAAAATTCTGGAATCAAAACAAAAGAAAAAGACCTTTTTGGAACATTAGGAAAAGTCAAGACTTTTAAGTTGATCGATTTTGATGGTAATTTTATAAAATATATGGATATTTAAAGCTATTATGGAATGCCTAATTAAAAAATTCAATATTCCAAATAAGGTTATTATGTCAATCATTTGTTCCCAAACAGAGACACGGCAAAACTCCGAGTTTCGAACTCCGAAAACCCCGCTTTTTGGCTTCGAGCTTCGACTTCGGGTAAATTACCCGGTTTCGGGAAAAATACACCCCTACGAACGAGTTTTCAATTGTGAAAAATGCACCCTAATGATGGAACTGAGAATTTAAAATGACATTTTTTCTATTTTTCGAGAATTTTTGCTAAAAACTGTTTTTTACCAACGGGGAAATGGTTCGATAAATGACAATCCAAAAATGAGTGGAGCTAACTGATAATTGTGGCTGCCTTTCGGTTCGCCGACATTTGTGGACAGACTTTTGTGGAACTTTTGCGGACCAAATTTCTGGGTTGAATTGTCTAAAAGATTTTTCCGAGTTAAACATCATTCTTGAGAAGTGATCTGATCAACTTATGCAACAACATCGAAGGTAATAAACATATGTTTTTTCCTGAATTTTGGTTTTATTGATAAAAACATATTAATTCACTCGTTTTATAATTTTGGTTAGACATTTTTGTAACAACAAATTATAGGAATTTTCTACATAAAGGATAACTCAATTTAGTTTTGTTTGTTAATGTTAATTGTTTGGCATGCCTGATAAAAATTTCTTCAGCTAAGGGTAGAAGTGAAACACGAAAAAATTTCTTGATGTATAATTTTTGAACATACTTTTAAATGTATAAAATAAAGCGAATTTTTATTACTATTTTCACAGCTCAATTATAGGTTAAAAATATCTTGTTCTAGTAATTTCTCCGATCAAGAAATATGCCAAAGCAGACTTGTATCAGCATACCTTCATCAATTTTAATTATGGAAGTATTAAAATTTATTGAAAATTCATCGTCTTTCTTTCTTTTTTTAGACAATTCAACTCAGAAATTTGATCCGCAAAAGCCGGTACGCAAATGTCGGTCCGCAAAATTCGGTCCGCAATTGTCGGTCCGCAAAATTCGGTCCGCAAATGTCGCCCTACATTTTGGAGGGTCCATATCCCATTAAGTGATTAGAACAAGTTGTTGGAAAGAGTTTTTGGTCAGCATAAAAAGATAAACTTTACTTCTAATTTAATGGCAAGTAAAAGGCCTAAATCTAAAAAATATCAACAACCTAAACCATTCGAATTTTTAAAAAATTGAGCGTATTTTTATTAGAGTATGTCTTTGCCGGGAATTAATAAAATTTGAAAAGGACTTATTAAAGAATTTTACGATAAAATTAACGTAAATTTTCAAAAACTATTTTACCGAGTAACATCTCTAGGAAAGCCTCAAGCTGTTAAAATTAAATTGGTGAATTTTACAAATTTATGTTATTTGTTTTTGACCTATCATGGCATGGAAGTAAAAGGGAAACAAAGGCGAAAGCGGCGAACAGCGCAACAATCGGCGGGAAGTGCATCGGGCGACTACATAGAAAGTCCATTCGGATTTTCATAGTTTTAAATGGATTTTAAGACTAGGAAAAATGGAAAATGAATAAAAGTGAATTAAGGGGGGGGGATGGACAGATCAACCGACCGACAATCCATTCGAAGGCGAACACATAATCAGCAAATTGATGTAGCTGGGAAAAATGATTCACTGAAAAAGGGATTGGACACTCAATGATTCTATGGTAAAACTTTTATCAGAAAAATATTATATAAATATTTTGACCGAAAATTATCCGAAATTTTATTTCCACAGTTATCACATCATTTCGGCATAACAATTATAATGATGATGATGCTGATGATGGTCGTAGTAAAACTGACCTAAAGGTTTTTCGACCCACCACCTTCGACATCTCCATCTGATTTGTGATTCCTCATTTTGCGACGCTTGAAATCTTTTACAGCCAAATCTGTCCAGATATGCTGTGTCATGGTAACATGACAAGGCTTTCGATCGTTAAAAACCTCTAAAATGGCACTAAAAAAGAAATAGGCATTAAAAGCCTAAAATTTATGGGCTGCAAAACATTTTTAAAAATCAAAATTTCTTCTCATGGAAATAAATAAATAAATTTAATGCTGAATTTTTGAGAAAATTTTTCATTTCAGCGGTGTATTTTTCTAGTAGCTTAACAAATATAAAAAACTTGTTTTTAATGCGTTTGTGGCCATTGGGAGCCGAGGAAAAATTGGAAAAAACTAAAAATCATATCTCTTAGTCATAATGTTGTATTTACCACTTAAACAATTTCCTCTTGTACAAATTTGGTCAGTTGCGAACCCACTATTGCTTTTCGACAAACAACCTTGTGTGGGTGGTGGTGTGAAAGATAAGTTTTGCAAGGTATTGCCTGCTTTGCATTTGCAATCCCATTTCAATTTTAAGTGCGAAAGTTCGGCATTCTGTTTAGTTTCAAACTTCTTACAGCCGACGCGCAGGAGATAGGCCTTTTCATGGTAGCATGACAAGGCTGTAAGCGAAAGGTTTTCCTTAACGAATAAAGACATTAATTTAGGCAAAGAAAAAATTTAGTACCAGCCGAACATTTTCCAAATGTACAAAATTGGTCAGTTCGTTCGCACTGTTTGATGACAAACACGTTTGCCGGGCTTTCAATTCCACTACTGTTAATTGCGCCGCTACAACAGTTGAGTGCTTGAAAAGAATTAAATTTTGTTTGGGTTTATCTCAAACTCAAATTTCGCCCAGTCCAGGACGGGACCCCGAAAAACTCCGAATTTCCAAATTTCTGCTATTGATTTTTGGCTTTCCATGACATTGAAGTAAAAAGAAAAAAGACAAAAGCGGCGCACAATGCAACAATCGGCGGGAAGAGCATCGGACGATGACGACGACGGGAAGTTTTGATTTTTTTGAGTATATATAATTAAACTTTCGAAAAAATGGAAATTGATTTAGTACCAGCCGCACATTTTCCAAATGTACAAATTTTGTCAGTTGTTTTGCACTCTTTGATGGCAAATGCTGCTGCTGGTTTTTCTAGGCCACTGTTGTTCATTGCTCCACTCCAACAATGGAGAGCTTTGAAATAAAAACAATTAATTATTTTATCCAACTAATGATGTTTGCATTGGTTTATGTTAGATCAATTTCTCCCAAACTCTGTCTCCGCTCTCCCCCCCCCCCGCGCTCCGCCCATTTTTCCATCGTATCTTAATCAGCAAAAAGTGTGTACAAAAAGCATCTCCTCCTCCGCCCTTCCCTGGCAGCGGGGAAACGGAGGGGGAGGGGGGGGGGGGAAGAGAAAATGGCCTATAGAATGTCTCCTAGCAAAGCATCACTTTTTACTTTTTAATCGGCAATAAAATATCAAATTTAACCCAATTATGACAGAATATATAGTAGTTTGCATAAAACTTTTTTAAACAATTCGCTTTTTGAATTCAAATTTTTTTATCCTTTTATTTTGGCTACGTTAATTTTTGTAAGAAATAGGGACATTATGGCAAAAAATTGTGAAATTTTCTAATATGGTACAGAATAAGAAATTTTTGTAGGGATACTTATTAAAATTCTGATTTTGAAGATTTGCATCTGGCAGCCCTATATTAAATTGCCGGGCTCGAGTTACCAGGTGTGTGGCTTTAGCCTGGTTTTGTGCTTTTTGAGTGGCAAAGAAGGCCGCTAAATTCTCAAAATTTGGCTTTCAGGCTATTTTTGTTTTGAGAATTTGTGACATCTTTCGTGTTATTTTGGAAAACCCTAAAAAATTAGCATTATTTGGTCAAAATCTGTTATCAAATCTCATTAAAAATTCCAAAGTTTTTAAATCATTGCGGTTTTTCGAAAATTGAGATAAAATCACACACAATGTGTTAATTTTTGGTCAAAAATGAGCATTCATTAGTAGAGACCTAAATTTTGAAAGTACCGGGCCCGGGACCGGAATTCGAAAATTGACCGGGGGGCCAGGCGCCGCCGGGAAAAATTTTTGAAATTTTGAGTTTGGTTTGTTAACAGATTTACACGAAAAAAATGACAAAAATTTTGCTATTTTGATCTACGCTTTAGAAAAAAAATTTAGCCTTTTGTACTAGGCGACGCTGAATTTAACTTTTAATGAGGGACCGGGCTTATCCAAGCATAAATCAGCAACTTTTCTTTTAAAAGATAAGATCTAAAAATAGCTTTGAACCTTGATTTAACAGATTCTGACTATTTTAAAGAAAGGAGCTCAAAATACCCCATTTCTGCGTTGGAATTTTTCGATTCTTATGTCAGTATCCCTGACTATAAATCATTATTTTGGCGTGTTGTCACAATTTTTTGGAAAATTTCCCAACAAAAGTGTAATAAAATCAAAAACACACCCCTTAAGAAACGACCGAAAAAATTCAAAAAATACACCTCAAATAATCGAAATAAAAATTTTTTAAATGTACACCCTCGTGCCAGTGGTTCAAAATTGGTCGAAATGGATGTTATATTTGTAATCAACGACTACCCGTGCAAATACTTTTTTATCATCAAAAAAATTGGAGAGATTAGCAGGGATCCCCTTACAATGAAAGGAGGATGGAAAATTTTTGAAATCCACTCAAAAAATAGAAAATATAGCATTCATTTCTTTTACAAAATTTTAAGATATTTCAATTAGAAAAACTAACAGAAAACACCAACGCTTATTTTTTGAGTTTTTTCCTCTAATTTTTTTGTACATAAACAAATTTTTTTTAATTTTACAAGTAAACAAAATAAATTTTCATCAAATTAAAAAGAGAAAAATATTTATTTGGTTAGTTTGAAAATGGATAAAATTATGTAGATCTTGTCTGTGTTGTTTTTGTGCACCGCCCCTTCCCCCCCCCCCCCCCGCCCGCCGACACAATAAGTGACCATTTAATGGCGACAAATGTCCCCCTCCGATCCATTAAGAGAGGCAAACCGACTCATCCGTTTGTGTTCTCCCTTGGTGTCCACCCGCCCGGGGGGGGGGGGGCAGCGAACGCATCGCCCGCAATTGATAGATGAGTTTTAGGAACCATTTAAAAACATAGACCACCACATTAATGGATGGACACATATATTTAAAAAAAATAAATTTTTTAAACTTGATTTTCGGTTATAAAAGAACGATTAAAAACGAATACAACAAAATTTTGAAAAATAAAATATATGCAGGGCTTGTAGATGAAATTTCAGCAGTCCCTTTTTACATATAAAAAGCATTTTTTTTGAATAATAACGTCAAATAACAAAACGGACAACTACTTTAAATTGACAACTACTATATGTCTTTTTGAATATTTGTTTTTTTTATTAAATTGTTATAAAATCTAAATTTTGTAGTATTATTGTCGACATTTCGTATAAAATTTTTGCATTGCTTTCCAATTGGACAATTAGTCAATAAGCTTTTTCAAATTATAAGAGACAGGTTTGATGCATTTATTTCGGGCCTAAAAATTAATTATCTAATTAGTTTTTCAGCCTACAATTAATTTGAAGCCATATTTTAACATATTTCATAGTTGGGTTCATAATTCCATCATTAATCCATATGGCATTAAACTAAAGATTTTGAAAAATTTCAAATTTTTGTTTTTAGTTTTAAAAACTAATGCTTTGTGATTTTTCGAAATTTGAACCAAACAACTAATTTTTGCTTTAAATTAAATGCAAATTTTAATACGGGTTGATTGATTTTTAATTTGATTTATAACTATGAAATTTTCTCGTTGCCGCAAATTTGAGATTTTGGCTTGGCCACAATTTCACAAAATTTTGGGCAGCCCGATTTGCTGGGGGCCGCAAATATACAAGATGCAAAGTCTGGGAAACCATTGTTGGGTCTGACGTTGCAGATTAGGCGCCACCGGGAAATTCTTAAGGATGAATAAAAACTCACAAATTATCCTAATGAAAATTAACAAATTCATGAGCAAATTCGCGTAATTTGTCGATAATTGAACAAATTTTAAATTTGACTTTAAAATGGAAACAGAACTTAAATTTTGTCGAAACCAGGGCTCTAAAATGTCATTATTCGAAGTTTTTCTTATTTTCAGGTCACCCTTAAGCTTTTTAAAATTTTTATGCTTAATGATTCATTTCGCTGATATTTTAATGGGTGTGTGTCTTCGGGTATGGCTAGTGCAAGGTCGTAGGCAGGGAGGGCTGAGGGGGATAAAGCCCCCCCCCCCCCTCCCGAAACCCAAAAAAATTAGAAACTTTAATAAATTTTTTGAAATTTTAAGCCATTTTCTTAGCAAAATTGCCTTAAAATACTAAAGAAAATTTCCCAAATGCGGACCAAAATTGAAAAATAGTAATGTTTGGGGAAAACGGCTAAAATTTTTGAAAATTCACACCCGAGTTCGGGACTTCAAAAACCAAAAAACACCCCTAAAAAATCACATTTTCTCCGAACAATTTATTTTAGCACCTAAAAACCCTAGCTCTAGTGATGGCTATGGCATAGACATTTTATTTTCAGTCTTTCTCTTGCAAAATCTGGTAGATTTTTTGAGTGACCGGGACATCCGAAAATTCACTGAAACTGGATATTAAAAAAAACTCTGATGGTGGGAAAATTTTTCTTGGAAAATTTGAGTAGGTGTATAAGAAAGAGCACATAATTAATTTTCGTATAAAAAATCCAATTTTAAATTAAACTTTTTTGTGAAATATCTTCTAAATGAATATAAAAAGTGAATTTATTGTAAATATTAAATTGAGGGACCGAGAATTTTAAGAAAATCGGGACCGAGTCCTGCATTTTCTATGGACAAGGAAGCAAAATCAACCGTAAATTTTCCAGGAAAAAAGTTTTAAAAATAATAAAAACAAAACGTTAGTCAAAAAAACCATAAAAAAGGGCGTTAGTCAAAAAACCATCAAATGAAAAATTATTGTGTTTTGGGCATTAGACATCAAAATGGGCGTAAGTCAAAAAACCATCAAATCAGATATTTGACATTTTCATGTATTTTATCGATTAATTTTATAAAATCAATAAGTAAAATACAGTCATGGTCCTATGTTTATCTATACCCTCTTTTAATTTTGTTTTTTAGTAATTTTAATTGTACATTATATAGTTGTATTTGTAGCATTTTTTACGGGCTCTCGAATGGTATATCATTACCTCAAAAAATGTATTGCCTAAATATTGTATTTTATTAAACTAATTATGCACAAATTAAGGGTGGTCAAAGATTATCTACACTCCAAGAAAATTAATATTTCATATGCCAAAATTCTAAAAAATCCTTGCTGTGCCAACTTTTTATGCTGATGTTTACTAATTAGTTAAATTTTTACTTATGCTTTTATAAATTAATCGATGTCGAAACACGGGTTTCGAAAATCAAATTATTTGATTTATGCCAAAATGCACATCGGACAAAAACCAAAAATCAATTCAATTTAAAAATGGTCCGATGTGCAATTGCCGCCTTATCAGCGGCTGTCACTCCCCCCCCCGCAAATTCCGTTCCTTATCACCCAAAAATTCTCTCCCCATTTTTCCGTTCCCTTTAAATGTGTGCTTAACAAACAGCACTTCATTTCCCCAAATCGACAACAATTTGGGAGCTGAACAGCTCCAACCCCTCGGCCCCATTCACCGCCCCAATTGTCCCATTTTTGGCCCCCTCTGGCCAATTCATTTCCATGCGCACCTCCCCCCATTTCCATGCGCTCATTTGTCCTGTCCCAATTACCCTCGCTCACATTTACTTGTTGTACTGCTCCAACTTCATGTCCTCCAATTTTGGCCCATTTTCACCATTTCAATTGCGATTTTTTTGTGTGATCAGCCAATAGGGCCATTTGCATTCACATTTCAATTTGTGGCCTTTGGCCGGATTTTCCTCCCCCATTTGTCCGCCCATTGTCCACTTTTCGGTTTAATTACCCAAGTTTGAGATAAAATTTGGTGTGAATTTTTCCTCTGCACTTGCCCCCCGTTTGACCCCGGCAAAAGTTTCCCGTCCCACTCCTGCTTCCCCTCCCGGCAAATTTCAACGCCCGAACTCCTCGGGCTTTGTCGACACCACCGCGGCGACCTGCACCGCACTCAACTCAAGCGCACTCGGCCAACTTCAAGCAGCTCAACGGAGCTCAACTCAACCAATCAATCAATCAACGGGTGGTGATCGGACAAGTGGCGACCCTGGCAGGGACCGACTCCCTCGACAGCACCAGCAACTGAACGACTTCAAGCAGTAGTGGAACTGCAACTGGTGGGGAATTTTTTGAGAAAAAATTCCAAAAAGTATCAAGTTTGAGCTCTCCGTAGCCAAACTTGAATACATCAAAAAGGGGGGAGCAAAAGTGGGAAATTGTGGAATACTGCTTGGTCTCCGTGCCAGCAGTAGTTTCACGGGGGAAACAGTGACTTACTACTTTGGTCTCCGTGCCATTAGTATTTCACTTTCAAATTACTTATTGGTCTTTGTGCCATAAGTAATCGGTAAAATTACTGATCGGTCTTTGTGCCGTCAGTAATTCAAGTACTGCTCGCTCTCCGTAGTGACAGTACCCAATCCTCACCAAGGGGAAATCGGTGTGAACTGCTAGCTCTTCGTGGCAGCAGTTGCACAAACAACTCAAACAAACAAGTCAAACGGCGGGAACCCCAAGGTGTACTGCTTGACCTCCGTGTCAGCAGTACAACCACGCAAGTGCAGCAAGTGCAGCAAATCAACAGAAAGCACAGCAAGTGGCAAAAGAAAAGCAGCAAACAACGACAAACAAGCAGCAGCCGCACCCGAGCTGATCAAGCAGTACAGCAACAGCAAACCAACAATCAATGGCCGCACCAATTCAACAGAAACTCGGCGCTGCACTCAAAGTTCTCTCCCGCAGCCGAACTGCGGCGGAGCTGAACATCCAAGCCGACCAATCGGCATCAAATCTCGAAAATGCCCTCAACTTCGAAATTCAATTGGAGAAAGTTCAAAAAGATGCCAAAACGATGGACATCTTCCTCGACGACGTGCGCGAAGCACTCACTGCATGGGCAGATTTACTCCGCAAGCTGCCTGCACTGGAACGCGATCCGGCAGAAGCAGACTTCAACAAATTCGAAAAGAAGGAGCGAATCAACGACAAAGTCGACGAAGCAGCACTCAAGCTGCGCGACTTGCGCGACTTAATCGGCACACTCACGTTTCAAGCCCGACTCTTCCGCAGCAAGGCGGACAAAGAAGAGCGGGACGCTCAAGTAGCTCATGCACAAGCAACACAACACACCGCGCAGCAACAAACAACAAAGACGCCGTCCTTCACTCCTCCGTTCTACCAATTCCAGCCTATTCAGCTGGACAAGTTCTTCGGCAACAAACGCAAATGGCCGGAGTTCTACGAATCGTTCAAATCGGCAATCGGCACACATGCGCTTAGCAAAGCGGAGAAGTTCAATCTCCTGCGCAACCTGCTCGGAGGAGAGGCCCGTGAACTCGTGGCCGGATTTCGGCTGGAGGACAACAATTACGACACGGCCCTCCAATTACTGAAAGACACATACGGCGCACCGGACGAACACATCAGGGCACTTCATTTCGAATTGGCAAACCTCAAGCCCTGCAAAAACCTGCGCGACACAAAAGAATTCCTCCTGCAACTCGAAAGGCTCACACGCGAACTCAACAACTCAGGAGAAGACATTGAAGGCCCGCCAACCTTCCTCATGCTTGAAAAGAAGCTCACTCCCGGATTTCTGCGCACAATCCTCACCAAAAAGGGAGAAAATCCGGCACACTGGAACACCACGAAGTTCCGAGACGTACTCAACGAAGCGGTGCGCAAAGAAACACAAATTCAAGAAGTCATGGGCGAGTACGGACACTCGCTGCAACAACGGCCGCAACCGCAAAAGCCAAATTTCTCGGCATCAAAATTCCGAGACCGCGCACCAATCCCGCAGCAAAGGGAACGCACATTCATCACTTCAGCAGTGGATGACAATCACAAAAGGCTGCATGGCAGACAGCCTCAATATAGGCCGCAGCAACAAAGGCCTCGCGCATCACAAACGCAACAAAGAAACTCGCGCACTTTCAACAATCGAACGCAATTTCCAACTCAACAGGCCAATGCGACATTCAATCAACGCAAGCCTCCAAGTCCGTGCATTTTTTGTGGTAACGACCACTGGAACGAAGAATGCCGGAAATTCAGCACAATTCAACAACGAAGAGAAGTGCTGCGCACAAAGGCATTATGCTTCAAATGCCTCAAAAGCAATCACCAAGCAGGAAATTGCCCGCAACCAAAAAGATGCTTCAAATGCAAACAACCACATCCAACAGCATTGTGCCACGGCGAAAGCAAGCCACCAAACCAAATCACAGCAGCAATGTTTGGGCAACCACAACAAAACGTGCCAAGCACAAACCAAGCGGAAAGCAACGAACCCGCAGCAACGGCATCACAAATGTGCAATGCCGTAAACGGAAGCGACACTCGCGCACTGCTGATGACCGCAACGTCAACGGTCTTCAATCCAGCACGACCGCATCTCAGCATGATTGCGGCAATTTTCGTTGATCCAGGCAGCCACCGGTCATTCATTTCGGCAAAAGCAGCAGAGCTACTTGACCTCCCGGTGGTCCACACCGAAGAATGCCATTTGACCAGCTTTGGAGAACGCGAACCGAAGAGATACATCAGCGATCTGGTCAAGCTCGGATTTCTCTGCACAAGCGGGGAAAAGCTCATCTTCAACCTCAACGCCATGAAATTCTTGGTCAACGACATGCCAATGATTCAACTGTCAGAGCTGGACAAGACAGAATTGAGACAACAAAAGCTCAATCCTCCACATGAGCAACGCCAACCAGACATCATGCTCGGAATTGATGTCTGGCACGAACTGCAGGTTCAACCAATCGAAAAGCTGCCAAGCGGCTTCACACTGTGCCGTTCCAAAATCGGCAAAATCCTAAGCGGATCAGGACGCATCGAAATGCACCAAACGCCGAACGTGACATTCGTAATGTCAGTCCATGGTACAGACCAAGAAGGAGCCAATCAATCAGTCACGTTCGAATCAACCAAAGAAGATAAGGAAGTCTTCACATCCGAAGATGATGTCAAGAAGGACGAGCAGCTCAACAACTTCTTCGGATTAAACCTGATCGGCATGGACGACACATCAACACCAACTGATCAGGATCAAGTGATGGTCTACTTCAAAAAGAACCTCACATTCGTCAACAACCGATACCAAGTCGCCTTGCCTTGGAACGACAGAGTCGATGCTCTTCCAAGCAACATACACCAAGCCAAGGCCAGACTCGTTTCATTGATCAAAAAGCTGCGCAGCCTCAACCTGATTGACGAATATCAGGCAATTTTGGACGAGCAAGTTCAACAATCGGTCATCGAATACATCGGCCCACCTGAGTCACCATCAAGTGCATGGCCACTGCATTTTTTGCCACACCGAGCAGTCATCAGAGCGGATAAAGCAACAACCAAAATCCGAATCGTCATGGATGCTTCAGCAAAACCAAAGAATTGCCCATCAGCACCATCCTTGAACGACTGCTTGCACACCGGACCACAACTGCTGAAGGATCTCACCGGCATCCTCCTGCGCTTCCGACGCATGGAACATGTAATCCTGGCAGACATCGAAAAGGCATTTCTACAACTTGGCATCCGATACGTGGACAGAGATGCCTGCAGATTCATTTGGCTCAACAACCCCGAGACAGCAGAGCTCAATCCAATCGACAACTCCGAATTGCGCATCTACCGATTCTGCCGTGTCAGTTTCGGCCTGACGGTGTCTCCATTTCTACTCAATGCCACACTACGGGAGCACCTCGCGCTATTCGACTCCGACCTCGCGAGGCGGATCGAAGAGAATCTGTACGTCGACAACATCATGTTCGATGCCAAGCCAACGGAAAAGCTTCAAGATTTGGTGACGCAAGCCAAAACAATCTTCGAAGCAGCGGGCATGAAACTCCGAGAATTCTACGGAAGCAACATCGAAGAGCTAAAAAAGCTGCAACCGGACGACTTGGCAAAGGACCTCGAAGACAACAAAGTGCTCGGCATTCGATGGAAACCAAAGCACAATCGGCTCATCTTCAAGTTGCCGATCTTCGAAGGCAAAATCACAAAGCGGACAATCCTGTCGCAAATCGCCAAAGTCTATGACCCGCTCGGACTCATGTCACCCGTCCTACTGCCAGCCAAGCTCATTCTCCAAGAAGTGCAAAACTTGAACCCAAAATGGGACGACGAATTGCCAGCAAACATCTGCAAGGACTGGCTCAAATTGATGGCACAGTGGCTGGACAGAGGCGAACCCGTCACAATCGAATTTCCACGGCACATCCAAGCCATCGACTCAGTGGAGTTCCACTGCTTCTGCGACGCCAGCAAATACGGCATGGGAATTGCCGTGTACCAAAAGGCAAAAACGACGATCAGAAAGGATGAATGCAATCTCATCTACGCAAAGAGCCTCGTCAAACCAATCAAAGTGGCCGCACACGACGGCACGATTCCAAAGCTGGAACTTCAAGCACTGACTCTCGGAGTCAAAGCAGTCAAATTCGTCCAAGCTCAAATCAAATTCGACGATCATCAAGTCATTATGTGGACTGACAGTCAATGCTCAGTCGAACGACTGCGCGACAACAAGCGCCAAGATCGATTTGTGGCAAATCGATTACAAAAAATCCGAGAAGCCAACTTTCAAGTCCGACATGTCAGAACCGACTCAAACCCCGCGGATATGGCATCCAGAGGAACGGATCCTCAATGCCTTCGATCATCACTACTCTGGCGCTTTGGCCCAATTTGGCTTTCGAAAACAGACAAATGGCCAGAATCAAACGTCATCTACCGACCCGGAGATGAATTCAAAGAAGTGGAAGAGCCACCAATCGTCGAAATGACAACACCTGTTCAAGTCGAAGAACAGTTCAACCATCAATCCAATTCGAGCGGTTCTCGAATTGGAACAGGCTGAAAGCCACCGCAGCACACAGCCATGCGCTTCATCGAAAAACTTCGCACACTCAAAAACGGCAAAAACAGTGACGAGCACCAAAGCAACAAACCACTGACAGTGGCACAATTCCAACTGGCAGAAAAATGGATTTTCAGAGAAGCACAGCGGCTTCATCTACCATCCAACGACCAAATGCTCACATTCGACGAATTCGGCACAATACTCTGTCGCAATCGAATCAATCATCAACAATCGTCCACTCAAATTCGAATCGGATCAAGAACCGATTAAAGTGCTGCGCCCAATCAACTTGTCGATCATCGGTTACGACACAGACGACCCAACGTACGAGGCAAATCCGACACATCCAATCAAAATTGTGGCAACCCGGCGCCAAAAGCAACCAATTCAACAAGTCCACTGCCTCATCGCATCAATCATGGAAGACTCAGTCTCCTTAGCCGGCAGTGACGACGAAGAGCAACGACCACGCAACCCCGAAGACTTCAAAATTCCAAAACGCCGTTCAGCACTGTTACGACCCATCGGACAACAACAAAGTCCACTGCAAGGACAACACAAACGCCGCAAGCAACTTCACGACTCCGGATTGCTAAAATTGTTCCATGCAATCGCGGACCAACAAGGAAGCAGCAAGGCCACGATTCAGGCCATCGCAGAAAACAGAGAAGTACGAAAAGCGCCGCAACATGAGCAAATCGAACACGAACAACAAATGGTGCAGAAAGCGCAAAAAGAAGCTAAACGACACCTACGCACTGAGCAACACGAACGAGAAATGCCGCAGCCACAACGGGAAGAACAGCAACGAGAAGCCGAACGTCAACAAATCGAAAGGCAACAAAACGACGAACAACGTGCCACCAATCAACAAGCACACAGCAAGGCATGGCAAGAATTGGCACAACAATTTGACTACGATCTGATGGATCAGCCGGATCCAACAGAGAAGCACGCGGAAGAAACGGATCAGCCAACGAAGTCAAAGCAGCAATCAGCAAAGGACAAAGAGCTTGAACGACACCGAATCGGTAGAAAAAAGACTATCGACATGCAAGAGAAGCGACAACGGCCACGGGACGAATGGCCAGAGGAAAACGAAACGCTGCTCAGCTACGTTCAACGCATTTACGGACCGGAGAATTGGACGTCAGCATGGCAAAGAGGACGTGTTCTCCGAGAGCTCCATGAACTGGAGGACCAAGGGCGATGGATGATTCATCATAAAACCGATCGTCTACAACTCAGCGTTTCACGACTGTACGGAGGAAAACGACCATTCGCCGAGTTCCGCTTTGTGGACGGCGGATACTACTCACACATGGTGCCAGAAGATGTGATCTTCCTCCAGGCCGTGCCAACCGAAGAACCGGAAATCATAACGCTCGATGACACGCCAACAACAGAAAAAACGGCCACCGACAACGCAAAGCAGCCAAAGCAACCAAAAACATCGGCACCAACAATCGAAGAGTACCGAATGGCCGACCCCAAACCGAACAACTTCAACGAATTCAACCTGTTTGAGCCGTGCGACGACTCTCACACAACCTGCGCGAAAACGGCAACTTACGGATCAATCGCCGGCAACCGATTCCAAGTGGAAGAGTTCAACAACTGCCGCGCGACCAATTTCTTCCAAGCCCTAATCTTCAATTGGCTCACCCGGAACATGAACTTGCCAGCTGATGAGATTTGGGCAGCTCACGACAACTACACGCAACTCAACGCCGTAACGGAAGAAATCGCCAAAAAGTTCCACCAGCAACAAGTCGTCAGCAAGGGACGACAAATCGGACGCGACCAGCACTTCACAGAAGTCATCAATGTCTGGCGCAACTCATGCGATCGCTTCGGCGAGCTCTACAATCAACCGGCACACAAACAAGTCAAGTTTCGACCAATCATACCAGAAAAGGAGCAACCAACCGACTACGAAGAATGGATCGAGCGACTCAACAACCGAACGGCGGAAATCCTCACAAAAGCTCGAGCAAAAGTGCAGCACCCGACCTTCTTGAACTACAACTGCACAACCATTCTCATCGGAGACAACGTGGCAGAAGTGTTTAAGCCACTCTTCTACGACGCCAAGTGGTTCACCCATTTCCCAGCAGATGAATTCCGACTCATCCCGGGACCAAAGGTCAAACACATGATCTTCGCCTACCAAGCAACTGCCGACAACATGGCGGCTCAAATCGCACCGATGCTCCACCGATTTCTGCGATCAGACATCGAAATCACACTGATCGTCGCCAAGGACGACAATGCGCAATGGATCAACAACAAGAAGTACCTGATCGACATCACCCGCGAATTGAAGGCGGGCTTCTTCGTTTTCAATCGAGAAATGGGAGAAGCAAGACAAATCGCCAACCGGATCCGACAAGCCATTCCGGAACCAATGGATTTGGAACAAGAGCCGGGACCATCGTCGTCAACAAACACGTCCCGACAAGGTCCATCAACAAGCCGACAAGTGATCAGCTCGCTAATGCTGATCAGCATGTTTTGCCTACTCTTCACCGGCACGGCACAAGGACTACCAAGTCGACAAAAGCGAATTACGCAAGTCAAAGCGTGGCATGGCGGCCATGTTTCAAACTTCCTCAACATCTTCACGGAGCGCGACCGACGGGCATCAACCAAATACAGCCCTTACGTCCAGCGATACATAGACAAGGTTCTAGCACTAAACCGAAGTCTGAGCCAATCAACAAATCCGCTGACATCGACAACTCCGCCATGGACAACGACACAACTCACAACAACCACAAATCGTCCACGCACAACGACAACAACCGCGACTACAACTGACCACACGCACAACAAATTGGCCAACCAGATCAACCACACGGCCAACCGCACGCACAACCACGACAACGCCAATGCCATGGTCAATGGACCACCGAACGACAACGGTATCGCGGGTACGGCAACAACAACGGCCCCGTCCAGGAATCAAATTGATTCGCTGGCCCAAGAGCACAATCACAACCGAAAAAGGACGCGACGTCTTCTGGTGCTCGAATCACGGCAGCACTCTCTGGGAACTGAAAGGCCCGGAAAACTCGCCATTCTGCCGTCCACCACCGGCACTCACTGCGCAATGGACACCACTGACCATCACGCTGTACACCAAGATCCACCGGCCGGAACCAATCGCAACAGCATGGCACTGTTCCATCAAAACGACAACGGAAAATTACTACACAAACATCGTCGGCGATAAGTTCGTCGAAATCAACAAAGAATTTCCGTTGGTCTCCAAACGACTCTGCCAACGAATGGCACACCAGCAAGAATGCCCACTCGCCAAAACGGAAATGCACCACGACGACAACAATCACATTTGGGCAACAAACGACCAACTCCAAGTGGATTTCCCTGGACCAATCACCGGACTCTTCAAAGGGAAGCAAACCAGCTCGGCAACAAATTGCTTTGCGCAACCAGCAACACTGTTCGTCAAATGGCACAGTCTCCAACTACTGTCGCCAATCCATCGCGCAGACCACTGCAATTACGCCTCCGAGTATTGCCAACTGCAAGACAACAGCTCACTCATCTGGACTTCAGCATGTCCAAACGACAACTGCTTCATGTGCGACTTCCAAGAAGCCGAAGAAATCCACGGAGAATTCACCAAGCTCAACGGTCAAACAACAGCATTTTGGATCTCGGAAGACCGACAAAAGGCACTGACCTTCACCGAGACGCATGCAGTGCAAGCGTGCGACGGGAGACAAATCGTCCTATCGGAGCAGAACTTCGGCATTCCAAAAGAGCAATATGACATCATCATGAGCAACCACACAAGAGCGAGACGCAACGTGCAACCCGAGCAACTCGCTTCGCAGCTTTCAGCTGCTCAACTTGCCACAACAATGGCACTCTCGCAGCTCTATTTGAAGGAATGCCAGCGCAACTGTGCGCGTCAGCAACCCAACGCTTCAGGCACGAAAACTCCTCAAGCGCGAAAATCTGCAAGCCCGATGGATCAGCGAAACAACAATCGAAGTGTTTCCCTGCGTTCCAATCTCCCTCTCCAACATCAGCTACCGGACAACAAAGGACTGCTACAAGTTCATTCCGGTCACAATCCATTTACCAAACGCAACAAGAGACGCATTCCTTGACCCGGAGATGCGCATCCTCTCACTCATCTCAAAGATCGCAAGTTGCTCACCATTTCGCTACCATCACCTGCAAGTGCAACAAAACCCCAACTTGTGGGTGCGAATCGACTCAAGAAATGGAAACGTCCAACGACTGGCACAAACAGTCATCCATGAGCTCTACGAGACGATCCTCAACAAAACCGACAACGATTTGGATCTCCACCCACTGATCTTCCATCAGTGGCAGCTCGACAACGACACCGACTTCGCCAGCCTTCCGCACATCGACGAATTCGAAGATTCGGAAGAGTTCAAAAACAAGCTGGAACAGCAAACGACGCAACGAGCGGAAGCACTCGGCGCCTTACCCGGCGGAATCGAAGGATGGACCGTCAGATGGCTCCAAGAACGGCTACAGGAAGCCATCCAATGGTGGATACGTCTCGCCTCGGCATACTCCACATTCCTACTTTGCCGAGACGTCATCCTACCGTGCTTAATCGCATACTTCCTCAACCCAATCCGCATCACACTCATGACCCTGATCGGATTTCGACCGAAGAATCAGACGACGCACCAAATTCAAGCCCAACACGAGGACATGCCATTGCGGGAGATGCCAAGCACCCCGATCCGGCGGAAACGACGACAATTGCCAGAGCAATCGACTCCACCAATCCGACTGGACACGACGACGGGAACGGCATCATTCCGAACACGAGCGAGAGCGCACAGCGCAACAGAGGACACGCCCTTCGGACGCTTGCGACCGATGAAACTGGCGGACGACTGATGGGCCCAAAACAAAGAATCAAGAGGGAAGAAGGAAGAGAGAAGAAGAAAGAACGGATGAGCCCCTTTTCCTTGCCGCTCGGGAGTGTCGAAACACGGGTTTCGAAAATCAAATTATTTGATTTGTGCCAAAATGCACATCGGACAAAAACCAAAAATCAATTCAATTTAAAAATGGTCCGATGTGCAATTGCCGCCTTATCAGCGGCTGTCACTCCCCCCCCCCCCCCGCAATTCCGTTCCTTATCACCCAAAAATTCTCTCCCCATTTTTCCGTTCCCTTTAAATGTGTGCTTAACAAACAGCACTTCATTTCCCCAAATCGACAACAATTTGGGAGCTGAACAGCTCCAACCCCTCGGCCCCATTCACCGCCCCAATTGTCCCATTTTTGGCCCCCTCTGGCCAATTCATTTCCATGCGCACCTCCCCCCATTTCCATGCGCTCATTTGTCCTGTCCCAATTACCCTCGCTCACATTTACTTGTTGTACTGCTCCAACTTCATGTCCTCCAATTTTGGCCCATTTTCACCATTTCAATTGCGATTTTTTTGTGTGATCAGCCAATAGGGCCATTTGCATTCACATTTCAATTTGTGGCCTTTGGCCGGATTTTCCTCCCCCATTTGTCCGCCCATTGTCCACTTTTTCGGTTTAATTACCCAAGTTTGAGATAAAATTTGGTGTGAATTTTTCCTCTGCACTTGCCCCCCGTTTGACCCCGGCAAAAGTTTCCCGTCCCACTCCTGCTTCCCCTCTCGGCAAATTTCAACGCCCGAACTCCTCGGGCCTTTGTCGACACCACCGCGGCGACCTGCACCGCACTCAACTCAAGCGCACTCGGCCAACTTCAAGCAGCTCAACGGAGCTCAACTCAACCAATCAATCAATCAACGGGTGGTGATCGGACATCGATAAAAGACATGAAAATGTCAAATATCTGATTTGATGGTTCTTTGACTTACGCCCATTTTGATGTCTAATGCCGAAAACACAAAAATTTTTCATTTGATGGTTTTTTGACTAACGCCCATTATGATGGTTTTTGACTAACGTCATAGCACCTATATTTTAATCGAAAATGAAAAGCCATTAATTTTTGGTAAAAAAAACTGCTAACCAACTTTCAAAAAAAAAACTAATTCTGTTGTGTTTTCCAAAGGTTTGGCTGGTGGATGAGGCAATCAATTCAACGGTGTCACGGCAACTTGTACAAAAAGCAATCAATCAAATGATTTTTATTAAAAAATATACAAATATCCACCAAACATGGCCATTTTGAACAAACACCGTTAAAAATCATTAAAATTTCTAAGCATGCCTGTCTGGACCGTTGCCTTTCTCCCATACATAAGATTTTTGAAAATATCGAAAATTTCGGAGGCAAAAAGCATAGGGAAAAAGGAACTGCCACATTTGCGCCTCCACATTTGCGCCTGGAACATTTGCGCCTCCTCATTTGCGCCCCCACATTTGCGCCTCCATTTTTGCGCCTCCATTTTTGCGCCTCCACTTTTGTGCCTCCCACATTTGCGCCCCCAGCATTTATACGTTAATTTTTTGCACTTTTTTCACTAGCCTAGCTAATTTTTACCACAGCTATTTAAGTTTTAGGTAACTTTTTTAAATGTGAAAATTTATCTATAATATTAATGATCAGGGCTGCAAAAAACATGCAAATGCATATTTTTTCCTGGCTTCTCCATGCTATAAATAGTAGGAAAAACCACTTTCTTTTTTTGTGTTTGCGTATAAAAATCGGGAGTTTTATTTGCATATTTTTGCATATTTTGGGTGTTAATGCATCTTTTGCATATTTTGGCTTTTTGTGCATATTTCGCCATAAAAGTGATTCGTAGTGAATTATATTAAAGATTTACAAAACATATTACGTTTTAAAAATTCATAAATTAGGATAGCGTGTTGTGGAGCAACATTTATCAATGCTTCATAACCATTTTCAACTTCGTTGATAGGAAGAAGTGATAGCGCAGCCAAAGACCTAATAGCTTTGCGGAAATCAATGTTTTGTAAATATATATAGAAGTCAGGCCAGTCTGTTGGACACGTCGATTGATTGATTGGGCAAAGTGGAAAAGGCAATGCCTGATTCCAGTATTTGGCCACACATTATGAACAGCGGATCTTGCGGTGGTGCGCTTTTCTGTTACTTTTTTAATCATTAATATGTTAAAAATCAATTTAAGACTAGTTGGCGAAACGTCATTTTTTGGCCGAGTTGACGAAATTGAATGTTTTTGGCTGAGTTGGTGAAATGAATGTTGGCGAGATGTCAGTTGGCAAATGTCCGATTTGGGGTTAGTTGGCGAAATGAATGTTTTTGGCTGAGTTGGCGAAATGTCATAGTTTAAATTTGCTTTAATTTGCATTTGCATAATTTATTATATTTATTTTTGCTTTAAGTTTGGGTTTTATAACACGAAAACACAAAAAAGTTATGATATTCCATTCGAAAATAAAATTAATTTTTTTTTTTTTTTTGGAAAGATTACGGCTTTTTGGTCATGATAAGTCCCTGTTCCGTGTTTTTTTTTAATTTCCAGTCACGTACTTCTCTAATTTTTCATCAGAAATACTAGGGTTCGAGCCCGTCCCCGGGGACGGGGGCGGGGGCGGGGCTCGAACCCTAAGAAATACTCAAATTCTGATTTTTAATTCCTGAAGAATCCAAACACGGGTAGTCTTTTTAATAAAAACAGAAAAAATGTTTTTATAAAAAAATTATTTTGAAAGAAATCATCTCGAAAAATAATCCAAATACCCAGTTAGTAGCAAAATTACGAAAAAAATACAACGGGAAATACCGATAAACTCTTACAGAAATGTATTTAATCAAAAATTTTCGCAGTTTTTTCCACAAGGGCAACTTTTTCGTCAATTGATGCCGAAAAGCCAACGCGTACTCGCACTCCAGTAAGGTGGGAACGTAAGGGGCGGGAAATGGAACCAAAAAATAATAATTAATTCTGATAAAGCTAATGCTAAGAAAAGGCATGAGAGAAACAAATAATTTACTTAAATAGCAACGCCCACTTTGCTTCCAGGCAATATATTATTTAATTTAAATAATTTTTTATTTAAAATGAATTGATCATTTTTGATAAATATCAAGATTTATTTTATTTGAATTATTGTAAATCTCGAAATTAAAGGATGATAAAGTTCGAGTTTTGTTCAAAAACCCGAGACTGGGAACTAATTAAAAGATACCATGATTGCGGACCTTATGGATTCTTATTGCAATACTTTTATTTGTTAGGGTCAGATAGCTTCTTTGTAAGTATATTGCACAAACTTTTAATTAAAAGCATTCAATTTTAAATTAGGCAATGTCTTGAATTACCGATTAGTGGTGGCGGTGTTTGATGATTTGAAACTTTGATCAGTAGTTACTGCGTTTCTAACGATTTTTATGACTTTTTTATGTTAAATTTGTAATGATAATTCATGACTAGAACCCGGATTTATATGGACAAAAAAAAAATCCAAAATAAATTGATTATAATATGGACGAAAAAATGGCAAAATATGGACGAAATATAGACAAAAATGCTGAAACATGGACAAAAATACGAAAATATGGACAAAAAATTTCTGAAAATTGTTTGAATTTAAAAAAATTCATAAACTCATAAATTCTTTGAGTCAAGAAGGAAAAAACCATTTTAATTCATGTATAGAATTCCATAATTGAGAATTCCTATTTATTCTTTTACTAAAAAATATTGAAGTTAGAAAAAAAATTTATAAAATCAGTAATTTTTTGTAAAAAAATCTTTTTAAGAGAATGTTGTTAATGAAAATTTTTTGCACAATTTTTGATATTTTTTCAAAAATAAAAATATAAATGGGATTAATTATAATGGTTTTTATATAAATGAATTATATTGTTTTTCGTGAATATGTAAACGTTTCATCAATATTTCAAATTTGCCAGTGTTAAATAGTTTTGGAAAATGCTTTCATTTTTATTTAACAGTTTAAACCACAAATCTTATCGTTCATCCACTTTTTATTTATATTCTTTAATCGCCTTCTTTCAATTCACCAATGTTCTGACAAAATGAGTCACAAGCAGCGCTATAAATTTAATGTAAACATTTTTCTTAACTTAAAATTTGTGAGAATTTGAATTTTAAAAAATTTCTTATATAAAAATTCAAAATATTTGCCCTACACTTTTATTTGATTTTTTCAGCTTTTTTATATAGTTATGACTAGAGAACGAATTTTGAGGCATATGCCTTTTTGCGTACTAGTTTCAATATATTAAGCATAAAATAACAGGTTTCTATTTTGTTTGAAGTTTCTAGGTTTGGTTTTATTATGCCTTTTTTTTTGCCTTTTTGGGATTTTCGTTGCCTTTAATGCCTTTTTTGGCGTTTTGTTCATGTCTTTTTTGGCCTTATTTCCTAAAAATTAATTAAAAATGCAATAAATCGTAAAAACAACCCCAAAGAAATTAAAATTTTTTCCAGGAGAAGCAGGCAATTTTTATAAAATTTTCTTAATAAAATACATTAAAATTTCAAAATTTTCCTGCTTATCGGCATTGCCGGACCACAATTTTGTTTTTATTTTGACCATAAAATGCTAAAATTAATCATTTTTTGTCGAAAAAGGGCTACAAATCCTTGTTTTTTGCTCTCCGGCAATGAAATTAAATCTCTTCGCGTTCCCTCATTCGAATTCATGCCTATTTGTGGATTTTTGTGCCTTTTCGTTTCCTTTTTGTTTGGTGCCTTTTTTTTCGTTCTCTAGTTACCTATATCTTTTTTCACTTTTCAACACAAATTTAAATTTTTAAGAAAAAACTCCGAAAAATAAACCATCACAGAGTGTTACTGAATTCCTATACCATTGTGATTGAAATGGCAAGATTAAAAAATAATAACAAAAATCTGGCGTTACTGAATGTTTTTTTGTCTTTTTGATGAATTTTTGATATTTTTTAGACTTAGTGCGTTTTTGGCGATTTTTTATCACTTTTTTAGTCAGCTTATGGTGATTATCAGGTCTCCATTTTTGGTCAAATATTTTCCGATTTGAATATCCCTCAGGAAAAAATTTTTGATTCTGCCAAAAATTAAATCCAAATCTGAATGAATGGGCGAGTGGGTCAACAGCAAGGGCGTAGACAGCGGGGGGGGGGGGGGAGCTGAGGGGGCTAAAGTCCCCCCCCCCCTCCGAAACACAAAAAAGTAAAAATTCAGTATTTTTGGTAAAAATAATGATTTTTCATTGAAATCTATTAAATATATAGCAAAAATTTCAAAAAAATTGGCCATTTTTGGACATAATCTGACAATGTATTGTATTCAAATATTCAATTTTTTTTCCCTGCGGCGCCTATCGGCACCGCCGGCCTCCCTCTTCCACCCTGGCACCAAAAAGTTTTTTCAAAAAATACGCCGCAAAAAGTTGTTAAAATTAATAAAGGGAGTCAACAAAAAAATTATTAAAAATTTTATTGGAAGCAATTTGAAAAAATTTCTGGTTTTCGACCCAAAAATATGTTTTTTTTATTTCAAATTTTTGCTTACTAAATTTTTCTGTCTATTTTTTCTTTAATAAAGGATTGTCCTTCAAATTTGTGCATTAAAATATTTTTGTTAGTCTTTAATTAAATTTTCGAATTACTCCCGCTCCAGCCCGGGACTCCCGTTCAATTACAGCGGGATTTTAACGAGAGCGGGATTTTCACGGGATTCCCGATCCCGCTCCCGCTCCTCGAAAATTTAGAACTCCCGATCCCGCTCCCGCTCCCGGAAATTTTTTTACCGGACTTTAATTATCAATTACAAAAACAACCGATAAAATTTATGAGGAATAAAAATTTTTAATTAATTTGCACCCGTAATTTTCAAGTTTTTTGTGCATATTTAGTGAATATTTTGCTATTTTTGTGTATGTTTGGTGCATATTTCACGAATTTATTTGTTGTATTTGAAAATAAAATAAAAAAATTGAATAATTTTTGAATTACATATCATTTTTTATTGAAGCGAATATTTGAATTAATTTTAATTTGAAAAAAAATTACAATTTAATTCTGATTTTTTGTTGGCCAAATGCTGATTTTGAAAATTTCAGTTGGCAGATCTGGTTTTTACGCTAATAGAACTTTTTAAATTGATTTTCCATTATTGATTTTAGAAAAATCTTATTTTTGGGGTCCGAATCTTACTTTTAGCCTCATCTGTCCTTATTTTGAAAAAAAATTCGGAACTCTGCTTAAATTCCTAACTCTTGTCTCATTCAATTTGAGTATATATGTATATAAAAGTTTTTCTTATTCATTTTTATATTTATTATTAATTTGCTTATTTTTGCGTCCACTTTACTCAATGGAAGCGATCCAGGTAGCTAAAATAATTTTTGAAAGATTTTTTTCGTATTGATTTAAATCTCACGTGTAAATTTCGTCCTCCTTCAAAAATCCCTTTTCGGTAACACGATCGGCGAGCTGGAAACTTTTTTTTATTTATGTATATTTTGAATAATATAGCAGATATATTGATCCCAAATTGCAATAAAATTTTCCAAAAAAAAAATGAATTTGAACAAATTTATCTCTACGAAATTGCTTAAAAATCTCAAAAAAATTTTCTCTGCGGCAACTAACGGAATGCCAAATCCCTCCCTGTTCTCAAAAATTTTTTGAAAAAGCGCGTCGAAAAACTGTTTAAAAAGCAAAAAAATGTGGTCGATTTACATGACTTGACCTCCTTAGTAAAATTAGGCGTCGACCGCCCCCCCCCCCTCTAGCCTCCGTTCGTAAACGGCCAGACCGACCCCCCACCTATTTAACACATGTCCGAAATTAAAATAAAACAATTTTGAAGTATTTTTAAACATACTTCTTGCAGCATTTTTTTTTCTTCTTCAAAGCGAGGTAGCATCCTCCCGGCCAGTTCCGTGAGGTATACTCCAGCCTTGTCTTTCGTCTCTGCGTTCATTTGGCAGGGTGTTGTCCATTTAATGGCCAACTTCGGGACTGCACTATTTTCAAAGTTTTGGAACTGAAAATTTAGCAAAAGATTAATTATAATTTTGGTAATAAATTAGGATGCAAACCCCGTGGCGGGGGTGGTTTTTCGCGGGTCGGGGGCGATGCTTTGAAGTAGCTCCAAACTCACAAAAAACTAATTTTTATTTTGTCTAAACATGACCAAATGTAGTTTGTTTTTCAGTGCACAACAATTTTGTCTTTGAACAGATGACCGGCTTTTTCCAGTTCTTAGATCAGTGATCAGCTTTTGTTGTTGTTGTTGTTGTTGTCTTCCCGGGTCGTGGCACCAAAAAATATTGCTTTGTAGACAAACAATATTAATAAAATTATTTGGTTGGTCGGCAAAAAGACAACAGACAAAATATGGATTTCTTTGAGAATGACTTTGACAAATTTCAGTCGATAATAGTTGAGAGTTTCTCTTACTTTTAAGTAAGCTTCTAAAATTACTTCCTGGGAAATTCTTTCCAAAGAATCGGCTTTGTCTAGATTAATTAAAATGCACTATGAACAAATAGTTACAGTCAAAGTGAATTTATATACTGTTTTGTTTTGGTAGGGGAAGAGTTTGGATTTTAAAATTTGGTTCGTTACTTTGGAAATTCCTGGGTAAATATGTACTATTGTAAAGAGGAAGTTTACCCTGCTTTCAAGCTCGGTAACAATTTCTTCGGGTGTTAAAACTGGAATTTCTACAATAGGCACAAATTCTTCAATTTCTTCAATAATTTCTTCAAATTGATCAAAATTTTCAAAATTCTCTCCTTCTTTTTCCAATTCCGAAATTAATTTCTTTGAGCGACACAGTTTGACGTTTATTTAGTCACAAATTTTTGTGACTTTGTTTTAAATTTGTAAATTTTTGTGAAATTTTTTTATTAACAATATGATCACAGTATCAACAATAGTGATCAAAAATCTTGGTATCTGATCGCCTTGAAATAATGTCAAAAAAATCTAGGTATCTGATTGCCTTCAAATAATGTCAAAGAAATCAATCTTTTTTCTCGGTTCGCACTAGTGGACGGTTTGTCTTCTAGCGGGATTTTGAATGTCTTACGGAGGTCAGCTGTTTTTGTTGTCCTATCAAAAAACGGTGGTGATGTATAAGGTTGTCCTGAAGTTTATTCACAATGATCAATACTTTGTCCTTTCCAGCGCGACTGTTGTATGAAGGGATGTTTATGGCTTTTGCCAACTCGGTGAGTAGTCCCTTGTTAAAATTTTCAGCTTTGATAGCCTTTCCCACAGCTTCAAAAATGTTTTCCGTTTGTTTGGTAACAGAGTTGATACGTTTTTGTTCTTTTTTCTCACAATTGGCCACAAGCACGATTCCAGATGTCGTCGTGTGTTGATTCAAGTGAGTTGAGTTCTTCCAAAAATTGGTTGTTAATTTCTGGAGAAAAATTCGAACTCGGGAATAGCTGATTATATCAGTATTCCTGTTGAAATCGACCTTTTTTTGACTTCACAAATTGATTCAGATAACTTCTTAGCTTGTGCGATTGTCTCTTCTTGTCTCAGATTTTCCAAAACCGATTGGCTTTCTTGGGACAATTAGCGTATCTACAATTTTATTCAGAATCAGAAGTATCCGATTTTTTGAACAACTCAAAATTTTTGTAAATTTTAGAGAAATAAATTTTTGCCTCGTTTCGCTCAGAAATAGTAATAGCCCTTGGGTGCTTTGCTCGTTTTATCAGAAATTGCGGCTTTTTACCGGTGTTTGGATTTGGCTCTTCTTTCTTTTCTTGGTCAGCGTTGTCCGACACTTTTTTGGCCTGTTTCGGTTCCTCACTCTTCTCGTCAATTGGGGCTTTTCGTTTCACTGAATTTTTTGTTTATTTTGTTTGTTTGTGATTTTTGGTCTTGATTAGAACTAAACGACTAAATCAGACTTTTGATTGATGAAGAACAGTTTTGATGATGAACAGTCTTTGTAGTTTGTTTTTCAGTGCACACCAATTTTGTCTTTCAACAGATGACCGGCTTTTTCCAGTTCTTAGATCAGTGATCAGCTTTTGTTGTTGTTGTTGTTGTTGTTTTCCCGGGTCGTGGCACCAAAAATATTGCTTTGTAGACAAACAATATTAATAAAAATTATTTGGTATGGTCGGCAAAAAGACAACAGATAAAATATGGATTTTTGATCAAAATTTTTTGATTAATCCCGATGCTTCGACGTGCATTGATTCAGAGCGAGCTGGTGTGTTGACCAGAGCAGAAGAGTTTTGTGTCGATCTTGAATGAAGCATGCCACTGGTACATCTGAGAGGGTTTATATAGGCCTGAAAAAAGGGGGTGGGGGAATTTGTGGCCCATTTGGCTAATTTTTATTACCAGGCCAATTTGGCTTTTATTTATTTATTTTTGTCTTTTTATTAATTGTGGCCCATTTGGCCACTTTTATTACAGTGCTAATTTGGCCTTCCATTTTATTTATTCATTTAATTTGTCCCCGCTCATCCCATTCAGATAATTTGATTTCTTTTTACTTTTTCCTTATTCCATTTTAATGTTATTATTTATTATATTAGAACAAATATTATTTAATAAATAATTATATTTATCAATTTATTATTAAAAATATTATTATAATTTCATATTAAATTTGATAATTTATAAATAATCGATTTTTATTTTTTAAATACATTGTTTGATATTTATTTTATTTTAGATTTATTTTTATTTATTATTTTATATTTTTTCGGGTGTAATCCGACAAAGTTTTCTATAAAAAAGTACAAAAATTTATAAAGTTTGTAGAAATTAGTCAAAATTTTCAGTAATTTCCCTCTAACCACTAAAACCCAAATATATATTAAAAAATAAAAGCAAAAATTACTTTGTTCTATAATTTTGTTAAAATGTTTAAAAAATTCAAAATTTTGTAAATTTTTGCCTTTAATCCCACGAATATGTCATTCTTATCGGTGCATTTTCACCCCGCGCCCCTGCGGGGACGAAGGTCGAAGGGCGGGACTGCGGGGGTCTGAGTCACGGTTACGGGGGCGAGGTGAGGCCAAAAAACATGTCCCGCCCCCGGGGACGGGGGCAGGGCTTGAACCCTATAATATTTTTAAAATCATTTTTAATAAATCTGGATAAGTTCAGATTGGGTTTTGGGCGTTATTCAAAAAAACACCAAAACGGGCATACTCAAAAAATAGCAAAATATACAAACGCTACCAATTGTGTATCTTATTTGCTACATAAATTCCATTCACAACATCATAAATAATTATTAAATTGGTAACGTGATAAATTTTCTTTGCCTTTCTTAACAATACTTTAAAGAATTTTAAATTTGCGAAATATAAAATTAATAAGTAGGGATGGGAATTTTATGTATATATTTTTTCCTGGCTTATCATATTTTGGACTTTTTCGTTACATGTTTCGAAATTATTGTACATATTTCATTTTTACATATTTGCGGCTTTTTGAGAATTTAGGAATTTCTTGTGAAAAATAAATTTTTTTTGAAAATGTACTCCTAAAAATCGGTAAAAAAGAGATATTACTAAAAGATTATTTTAAGCCTATTTAGGGTCATTTTCATGGAATTTGGGGCCAATTTCACTGTTTACTCACAATTTTTCTAAAAATAATTATTTGCAAAATTCTATTTACATATTTGGTCCTACTGAAGAGAATATTTTAATTATATAATTTATGGCAATTTTTTCTTAGGGTTTAAAATTTTCTGATGTTGTGAATATTCCAGGCCCCTTAATTATTATGCACTATGTTGCTTTTAGTTTTATTGAGAATGTTGGCAAATAATCAAAAAAGGATATCGCCTCTAAAACCAATTTTTATTGCCCTTTCATTAAAGAATTTTTGCATTTTTCATGAAAAATTTATTAAGTACTAAATATTTACAAAATATTGACAAATCCAAAATAATAAAATAAATATTTTTTCCAAAAACCCCAAAAATATTTTATTAACGAATACAGCAAATGAAAAAATTTAAGCGAAAAAATGCGTTTTTGAGCCCCTTTTTCAATCGAAATATTTGAATTCGTCAAGAATAGATAAATATTTGCTGATTTCATGAATGAAAATTTTATTGATTTGAGAAAATTATAATAATATTAATAAATTCATGTTTAAATTTGTAAAAACTAAACTAGCACCACAACAAATTGTGTTCTTACCAATAGACATGTGATGTTGTAGGCTTGGTTAATGTCGCTTATAAGTCCATCCAGGTTAATTGGCCCAGTGAGGACACCCTCACTCATTGGACCGCCTGAAAAAGCACAATTCTTAGTAATAATACACCACTTTTTATTTGTTAGTTTTTATATTATATTGTTGTGAAAAATTTTAAGAGCAGAAAAAATTCCAAATCTTTTTACCTAAAAACATTTCGAGCAATGCTTCGAATTCATTTCTGGTGTATTTTTCCCTCGTTTTGGAGTCAGTTCGTCCTCTGCTCTTGGTTCTTGGATCCGCGATAGTCGTCATCTTAAAAACAATTTTGAAATATTTTTAAACATACTTCTTGCAGCACTTTTTTGTTGTTTTCTTCCTCAAAGCGAGGTAGCATCCTTCCGGCCAGCTCTGTGAGGTATACTCCAGCCTTGTCTTTCGTCTCTGCGTTCATTGGCAGGGTGTTGTCCATTTAATGGTCAACTTCGGGTCAGCACTATTTTCAAAGTTTTGAAACTGAAAATTTAGCAAAAGATTAATTATATTTATTTTGGTAATAAATTAGGATTCGAGCCCCGTGGGCGGGGGTGGCTTTTCGCGGGGTCGGGGGCGGTGCTTTGAATTAGCTCCAAAAAATCTCACCAAAAACTAATTTTTATTTTGTCTAAAAAATGACCAAATAAATCTAACGCTTTTGCGCTAATTTTTAAGAAAAATAGATTTTTTGGGGAGCCGGCGTGACAATTGGCGCTGCCGGGAAAAATTATTGAAAATTTGAATACAATTAATGTTAACAAATTTTCTATAAAAAAGTACAAAAATTTGCGATCTTGTGCTAATTTTTAAGAAAAAATACGAGTTTTTGGGGGCCGGCGGTGTCGATAGGCCGCCGGGGGAAAACTTTAAGAATTTATATAAAGTTTGTTAGAAATTAGCCAAAATTTTCAGTATTTTCCCTCTAACCACTGAAACCCAAAAACGTGTAGCAATCGATTGGGCTCTTTAAGCACCATTTGCAGGAATGGAAATGGGGGTCTTTAATACATTGGGCATTTTTAATTTCGGAAAGAAAGCAGAGGAAAAATAATGGATGCACCCTAATATATTGTTTTGACATTTATGCATTTGTAGGCTTGCGGTTATACAGTTGGCTCGGTTTTCATTGCAATGAGAAGAATAACTTTTGATTGAGCGAATGATCAAAAATGATTCCTATAGCAATCGATTGGGTTCTCTAAAAAACATTTGCAGGAAATTGGACAAAAATGATTTATTGGAAAAGTGCATAGATTTAAATTTTAGGTAGAAATTTTAAATCAATATAAATTGTATATATTTATAAACAAGTATAAATGGTTAAATGTATAAAGCCTAAAACTACCAAAAATAATTTTTTCTAAATTAAATCCGTTTTTAAAATCCAAAAATTTATTTTAAAGTTCATTTTTTAGATTGAACTGGGCCCATTTAAAAATTAAACTCGGGTTTAAAAACTAAAGAAAAGTAAAATAGATAAAGTTGTAGTATCATCTACGCGCTTTGAATTTCAAAATTTTTTTATCTTTTTATTTTTAGTCGGGTTAAGTTTTGTAAGAACTATGGACATCAGGGCAAAAAAATTGTGAAATTTTGCAACATGGTACACAGTAAGAAATTTTTTTATTCAAAATGCTGATTTTGAAACTTTCTATCTGAAATTATCATTATTTGGTCAAATTTTCTGCAAATAAAATTAAAAAAGTAGTAAAATTTAATTATTAAGAACATTGTGATACTTTTGTCACTTCGCCCATATAGATACTATTGTCACTTCGGCTCAACACGTTCTAGGACCTTTAATCATTATTTTGCTTATTTATTTTATAATGCATTTTTTAATTAGTTCATGATAGAAGTTGGTGGTATAGCAAAAGATTAAAAAACGGTGGCTGATGTTTGCTACCGTTTTTCTCATATTTCGTGGTCAAATAACCATGGTTAAATGACCTCGTCAAATTACCACCTTCTGCTACGGCCCCAGGCCGTGAAAACCTATACCCAGTTAAAATTTTTCCATTTTAAATTGATTTTTTAATGTAATTTTTCGTATAAAATTGTCTCACGCATATTGATTTTTTTAAAACTTTCAGCAATATTGGAAATTTTTCATGAAATTTATATCAAATAGAAATTTTCTTTAAAATATCAGTATGACAAAATAAGTGCAAATAGTAAAAGCTAAGAATAAAACTACAAAAAAAAAATTCAATAAAATTTCGGTGGTATAACCTTTTTATGTGAATATTGAAAATGAGGGACTGAGAATTTTAGGAAAAATGGGACCGGGCCCTGAATTTCCTATGGACAAGGAAGCGGGAACAACCGGGAATTTTCCAGGAAAAAAGTTTAAAAATAAGAAAAACAAAACCCTTTGCCTTTAATTTAAAATTAAAGAAAAAAAGAAGTACATTCCACTAAAAATATTAAAACAACAAAGCAAAAAATATTCAAAATTAATTTTTTATTTTTTCAATTTTTGTAAAGCCTAAAGGCTATATATTTTATATAAATTAGAACGGGCGAGATCAAAGGACTTTTATACGGTTTACGCACCATAATTTTTCATTTTCAAAAAAAAACTGCCACCAGAAATCGGAAATGAAAAGCCATTAATTTTGGTAAAAAAAACTGCTAACGAACTTTCAAAAAAAATATTTCTGTTGTGTGTTTTTCCAAACTTTTGGCTGGTGCATGAGGCCATCAATTCAACGGAGTCATGGCAACTTGTACAAAAAGCAACGAATTAAATGATTTTTATTAAAAAAATATACAAAAATCCACTAAATATGGCCATTTTTGGACAAATTTCGTTAAAAATTCATCAAAATTTCTAAGCATGCCTGTCTGGACCGCTGCCTCACTTCCATGCAGAAGATTTTTGAAAAAATACCGAAAAATTTTGGAGGCAAAACGCATAGTCTTTCAAATTAACTAATTGATTTATTGAAAATAAATGAAGTTTAAATTTGCTTTAATTTGCAGAATTTATTATATTATTTTTGCTTTAAGTTTAGGTCTCATGAGATGAAAACACAAAAAAGTTATGATATTGCATTCGAAATAATTCTGACTTTAATTCCTAAAGAAATCGAAACACGGGTAGCCCTTTTAATAAAAACAAAAAATATTTTTATAAAAAAATAATCTTGAAAGAAATCATCTCGAAAAATAATCCAAATACCCAGTTGTATCAAAATTACGGAAAAATACAACGGGAAAATACCGATAATCGTCTTACAAAAATGTATTTAATCAAAAAAGTCAAGAACTCATAAGTTGACTTGAAAACAGGATTGAGATTTCTAGGACGCCCAATATTATGGACTTAAAACCGCGAAATATTGATATAAAATTGCAAAACATGGACATAATTTTTCCATATATTTTGACATAAATTTATTTATTTATAAAAAGAATTTTTTTATTACATAAAATTATGGAAAAATTCTTTTAATTTTTGAAAAATATTGTCTTTAGGGGTCAAAAGGTCATAAAGGAGAGAGAAGTCTCTTATAATTACCACAAAATATCAGCGCTTTTTTGATATTTTTTTGTACATGAACGAATTTTTATAAAATATTCAAAATGATTAGCAAGGAAAGAATTTTTTTTTTTGCTTTGGTTAGGAATGAATAAATTAATCGTCCTCGTCCGGCGTCGTTTTGTGCTCCGCTGCGTATGCCCCTCCCCCTGCCCCCCCCCCACTCGTCGACGCAATGAGTGACCATTTAATGACGGCGACAAATGCCTCCTTCCCCCGATCCATTAGGGGAGGCAAATCGATCCACCCATGCGTGAATGGATGAATTACAAATATTTTTAAAAATTCAATTTTTTTGCATAGGTTTTGATAAATAGAAAAAATCGTTCCAATGCATTTGAAAAGAACTATTAATCTGCTAACTTTCGAAATTTTTTATTCATATACAAAAAAATCAGGACAAAAAAAGTTCGAAAGACTAGCTTTTGAGTTGGAAAGCGAGTTTTTTCAATGGCAACCCTGCAAACAAACTTAAAGGCTCTGAGAATTACAAATAAAATAGCAAAATCACTAATCCAAATCCAAACAACAAAAAATCTCACACTTTACTTTATCTAGATTTTTCGCTTAGTTTTTGTATTTGTCCAAATTCTGTTTTTCATTAAAATTTATTATTAGAGCATGGCATTTTCAAAAAAAGCCTGGGCATGGAACATGATTTTCATATTGAGAAATGGTTTTTTTATTATTATTATTATTTTGTATAATTTCTTTAAATTTACAAATTTTATTATTTTTCGGTTTCAAACATCCTTTTTTCCATAAATAATCAATGTCATTTTCACGACATGTCAGAAAAAGTATAAAAAAATTATTTGTTTATTGGACAGATGGACAACGCCAAAGGGCACATACAGTAGACCAGCTCGTATTGGAGAACCCCGAAATTTACACATACTGTAAAACGGGGTTGGGTATGGCGGAGTTACTTTGGCGCGGGACATTTGGCACCCCTCAAATATAAATTTTTGTACTTTTTCTTCTAAAACCTAACAAAAAAAATATTGAATATCATTCTATAGGTCTAAATATCATTCTATAGGTCTAAGAGTTTTATATTAGTTCTAGAAACTTTCAAAAAACTATATTAGTTTAAAAAAGGATATGGCTCACGGCGCCGAAATGGCAAGGAAAAGTCAGTTTTTAGAGGTTTTCAGAACTAACTTTTTTGTGTCTCGGCTGAATTTTTTGAAATTTTTCAAGCGGTTTAAAGTCATACAAAGTTTATTTAATTTGAATGACAAAATTAAATTGTTATAGCATTTGGCGCCATAGTGGACGAAATTCCCGTAAAACGAAAAGTTCAAAATTTTTGGAAACCACCAAAAAGCAATTTATGGTAATAAGTAGGGCTGGAGAATTTTATCTAAGAAAAATCGCAAAAATATGTAAATAAAATAGAGACCGGATTTTCCAAAAATCCCGGACCGGACCGGACTTATTTTCAAAACGGCCGGTTTCCGGATCCGGTCTCACAAAAAACAGGTCAAACCAGAAAACAAGTCAATCGAGATTTTCAAAATGCCGGATCCGGAACCGGTTTCCGGATTGGTAAAAATTTCAATTTCAATGTTAATTTAAGGAAAAAACCCACAAAATGTCATAATTATATGTGAAATTCGGTGCACGAAAATGTCGCCTTAGAAAAGACAATGCGCCGAAAAAATAAAAAAAAATTTCAAGAAAAAATAATAAAAAATTTATTTTTTTTTATTTTTGAAAACCTATGTTTAATGAAAAAAATAATAATGTTTTTTTTTGCGGCGCCCTTGTTACAAAAAAAAAACTTTGGGAATGGGGCCGGCGGTGCCGATAGGCGCCGCCGGGAGAATTTTTGAAAATTTGAGGCAATTTGTTAACAGATTTTCATCAAAAATGACCATTTTTTTGCTTTTTTTGGGTCAATTTTTTAAAAAGAAAATAAGTTTTGGAGACCAAGCGGTGCCGACAGGCGCCGCCGAGAGAAAAAATTAAAAATTTTGAACATTTAAAGTTCAAAACATTATCCAAAGAGGTATTTTTCAAAGAAAAATGGACAAATGTGAAGGATTTTTGGTTGAGACCGAGCGGACCGGATCCGGTCAAAAATTCGCCGGACCGGATTGGCTTTTTCAAAAATGACCGGTTTCCGGATCCGGTCTCTCAAAAACCGATCAAACCAGAAAACCGGTCAATCCCTATTTTTCCAAAAAATCGCCGGACCGTTTCTTGATGTACAAAAAGCCAAAGATATGTAAATAAAATTTTGAAAATGGTTAATCTTTTGCAAAAATTCTTCATCTATTTTTGGAGGAAAAAACCGATTTTTTGGATACAAACAAAACGCACCTCTAAAATGGGAAATGGAAAAATTTTCATATAAAATTAATTATGAAAATATTTTCATACAAATGACAAGTGATCAAAACCTGTTAACAAATTCCACTCGAATTTTTAATTTTCTCCCGGCGGCTCTATCGGCACCGTCGTGCCCCAAAGACTTATTTTTCATAATTGCTCAAATTCGCAAAATTTGGTCATTTGTGGGACAAAATCTTGCACAAATGCAGTAATTGATGAGCTAACGATGATCTATTGGGCTTTTGAGAGACTCGTTTTATAAAAATTTTCAAATAATTAGAAAAATTTATTATAAATTTCGAAAATATTTTTGAAAAACTTTTTCAGCTTTTTTTCAAAATTATTCGCTCCTTAAATTTATGCACAATCTTGATTTAATCGACCGAGGCACTAGATAATTGCCAAAAAGTGCAAAATAGGTATTAAAACGCCCAAAATGTTTGTGATAGGTGTTAACAATTGTAAATATCCAAGGTTTTTATGAATAAAAATTCCAAAAGTGATTCCTTTTTGATCATTTTCGCACGCATAATTTCAATTTAAAAACATTTCGCTTTTCAGAGTAAAAGTTGCTCTTTTTTTTCGGCATTTGAAATGAATAAATTTTGAAATATTTCAATGCCGGTTCCTAGTATTTTTAGAGAGCTAAAATAACTCACTCTAATTAAAATAATGGAGATATTTCAGGCAGGGCTTCGAAGTGTTGTTCAAATTACCTATCAAAAGAATTTATTTTCGACACATTTTTTTATATTATCAATCGAAGAATGTGTAAGAATGTATTAAAAAAGCAGTGATATGTTCTCAATCTGTAAGATGATAGTTCGTTTAAGGAAAATATCCAAAAGTAAAAATTCCATTTTCTACGGCATTACCTGTGCACTAAGGATGGGCCAAATCGAAAAAATGGCAGCCTTTAATGGGGCACTAATAATTTTCAATTTTTTTGCCACACTATTTTCCCAGAACAATTTTTGAGAATTTAAGCCAATTTTAAGAAAGAATATAAGTTTTTTGGGCAGGCGGTGCCTTAGGCGTCACCCTGGAAAATTTAAAAATTTTGAGTGCAATTTTTTAACAGTTTTTTGTTCGTAAAATTTAGCAATTATACTTTTTGAATATATTTGGGCCGCTTTAAACGGTTTTCATGTGATTTAAAAATTGGACTGTTCAGTCCCCGGCTGAAGTGGACACTTCAGTAACAAGTTTTTCAATAAAAATGGCAATCAATTCCACCTTCTTTTTGGCTCCGGTGCTTTGGCCCGAAGAGAATGGAAAATTTTCACTAAGACTCAAACTCTTAAAATTTTTTTTTCTTAATACATTTTACTAAGTTGGGTTAGAAAACCATTTCGAAAAAGAAAATGAACGAAAACATTTTTTAGATTTATCAGTGCGCAAAGAAAAATTATGAATTTTTTTTTGTTAATTGACAAAAAATTTTTGTCCAAAGTGTTAATTTTTGATGCCTTTCACATTTTCCGTGCCTATTTTAGGTGCCTTTTTAAGAAATTTTCGGGCACGACTACATTTCGCCAACTTGACATTTCGCCAACTAACCCAAAAACATTCATTTCGCCAACTCAGCCAAAATCTGTCATTTCGCCAACTGACATTTCGCCAACTTGACATCTTGCCAACTGACATCTCGCCAACATTCATTTCGCCAACTCAGCCAAAAACATTCATTTCGCCAACTCAGCTAAAACATGACGTTTCGCCAACTAATTTCGCCAACTAGTCTTAAATTGATTTTTAACTATATAATGTTTAAAAAATTAACAGAAAAGCGCACCAATGCAAAGAAATCTTTATAAAATAAATAAAAAACAAAAAGAAAAGAAGAAAAAATTTTTAAATAGTTCGAATTTAATTTCCATCGGCATCATCAGTTTCTTCACCACTCTCTGAATTTCCACGGGCGTGAAATGCCTCCGCAAAGCATTGAATCACGAGTCCGAGCTCCGGAGCGCTCACAGGATGGGAAGACATGCCGCATTGCCTTCAGCATTCCTGTCTCGAAGTCGCACATCACTTAAATAGTAATTAAAAAGTCATTATGTAGTTTTTATTGCCTTTAATTGGCCGTGGGATCAATAGCACGCTTCAGTTGTTGAAGGACCTCCGCGTAATAGTTTGACGTTTTACCAGGCAGTAAGCATTGTGCTGCGACGACCACCCGATTGTTCACGTAACAGCCAATGACGAACATTTGCGTTCAAGGCTTTGGTGCACTGCGGAAAGTGCTGTCGAGGCTCCACCAACGATTTTGTTTGAGCATTGATAACAGCTGAAATTAAAATGATTTAAACAAGAAAATAAATAAGACACGCCTTGCTGTGGCTAAAAATCGGTACGACATTGGACTGTCCTGCCCTCACTTCGCAGCTGTCATAAATGAGGACGGATTCATCGCTCGTGAAAGCCTGAAAAATAAAATTAAAAACCAAAAAAAAATATTAACACCTTGGAGCCAAAGACAAAAGCGTTTCTTGGATTGTTTTACCACGTTGGAAATGAACAGGCTCACAATTTTCTTCATCATCGCTCTCACTGACGTTCAATCATTGCTGGTCGAAACACTTTCCATTTGTTTTTCTGCGGCCGTCCTCTCAACATTCAGTACGCTGTCTTACATTTGTTGGATTTCGGGGCCTTTATTTGCCTTTTGCAAACTCTCAAGAATTTCGCGAACAGTTGGCATTCTTAATATAATCTGAATTTTTTTTTTATTGTATAAAAAAAAATTATAAAAATTTGGCATAGAAAATAGGAAGGATGATGATGTATATGATATCTGAACAGTTCCTCTTATTACCATTCCGTAAAAATTTATTTTTTAATCAGTTGGCGAAATGTCAGTTGGCGAAATGAATGTTTTTGACTGAGTTGGCGAAATGAATGTTTTTGACTGAGTTGGCGAAATGAATGTTTTTGGCTGAGTTGGCGAAATGAATGTTTTTGGCTGAGTTGGCGAAATGTCAGTTGGCGAAATGTCAGTTGGCGAGATGTCAAGTTGGCGAAATGTATGCACACCAATTTTCGTGCCTAAAAGTCTGGGCCTATAAATTATTAATTTAATATTATCAAAAACAATAAAAGAAAAATAGCCAAGAAAGTCATATTTGACCCATTCATTCTAGTGCACTTTTAATTTCTTTAATCATTTTTTGCTAGATACCAACATTTTGTAAATTCTTATTTGACTTTGGTTTGCGGTAACTATTGCTGGGAATTTAAGTTCACAAAAATCTCCAAAAAACGCAACATATAAGAAATGCAAAATATTAAGCCATGCCACAACTGATTTTGGCTAGAAAAATGAACAAGATAAAATTTATAAAATAAATTTATTTACTCCAAAATCAATTATGATAAAATAATTATTTAAAAGAAGCAACAAAATTGTGAAGAAATTAATAAATTGTCGCCGTGGTAGTTGTTTCCAGCGTCTTTGGTGTCACTGTCGTTGGCGTCACTGTCGTCGAGTCCTACTCACACTCCCCATAAGTTCGGTCAAGTCCAAACCTTTTTAAAAAAACACAGCAGGCTTTGTGCCCCTGTTTGTTGGACAAACGATAGGAACAAAATAACTAAAAAATCGTTTAAGTCAAAATTCTGGTAGAGTGGAGGAATAAATTTTGAAAGTTGAAAAAAATTTTCATAACAAAAAAAAAGAAAAAGTCGTAAATAGAAACTGCAACACTCGAAATTTACTGTAAAGGGAAAAATTGTATTTTGTGCTGTAAATTTTCTGTCTTCCTCATAGGTAGCCCTCCATTTTCAAAAAATTCAATCCTACAATCTAATGCCTGCGAAAAATATTTGCCTCCATTTTCCCTTCCATTCCGCGTGCTGCATTTTTTGCAGTAAATTAACAAAAAATTGCTGAAAATTAAAAAAAAATTTTTATTTGCTTAGTTCTAAGAATTTTTATGAAAAATTTAAGGTTTGAATTTTTGAAATTTTTTCAGTGGGGATTTTCTAGTAAAATTTTTAGAAAAATTTCGGGGGGGGGCGGCGCGGAGAGGAAACGACTTGCTCCGCTACAATTTACAAAAAATAAATTCCCTCTAAAAATAATCGTTTAATTTGTCCGTAATAGGTGAACAAGCGGCAGGGCGAGGCCCATAGGACAGACGATTGGTTGCAGGGGGGTTGTGTGCCAGGACCAGTTTTTCGTACCAAGACTCCAATTTTCTCCGGCGATGGAAAAATGTTAAGGGACGCCACAGCTTACTTTTTGTAAAAAAACCACAAGTTCACTGCTGCCGTCAAAATGATACCAATGCCCAGCAGAATGCCGAGCCACACGATTTGCAAATCCAAAGAATTTTCTTTGGCTTTTGTAGACGCTTATGTTGTAGTTGTTGTTGTCGTAGTTGATGTTGTTTGTGGGCACTCAACACGGGTACGAACTCCAAATTCGTCGTTGAACCAACAAATTAGGCCGTCCGTAAATACAACCGTTGGGGGATTGGCCACTTCAGCAGCATTGCAGCATCCATTGGCAGAAAAGTAAAACAGTAAAAAATCTCGATTAAAATTCAATTTCTTCTTTATGGCGCACGCAATTTTCACGGGTGCAGTTTTTTTCCTCCTTTTGCCGTTAAATTTTGAAATTTTCAAGAAAACATCAAAAAAATTTTCATGGCGATGTAAGAATTTGGCTTTGGGGGGGGGGGGGGTGCAAATAAGGGGTAGGACAAAACGCCGCTGGCCAAAACCTTGCCTGGACAAAACGTTTGGCGAAACTTTCAACGGACGGCGGGGCGAATATCACTTACGACGGAGTCGTAACTCGTAACCAAAATGACCAATAGGCTTACAACTTTATTAAAAACCAAACACTAAACAATCAAACAAAGTCGGAAGACGAGGTGGGAACAAACAATCAACAAAACCAAAATTACGGAGAACAGCCAAACACAACAAAACTTTTAACGGGGAGAAGAATGCAAATGAAAATGAAATGAATAAAACAAATATCATAATGGTCAAAACGCCAAATAATTACGCACTAATTTAAATAATATCACATCCCCGGCCGCTGACGAGAGGCGTCCTGCCGATCAGCTGCACATACCGCATCCGGCTGTCGAAAGGTGAGGTCCGTTTGAGATCAGCTAACTGTCATTGCCTTGAAGTCCGCGCATTGTTGGTTGTCGATCAGCAGAAGGCGATGTTGAACCCGGACACGAGGCGGTCAGCTTGATCCACCCCGATCAAATGGCAAAGTTCCTCGGCTCATCTGCTGGTCCGCATCCGCTCTCATTTTTCCGAAAGCACTTGTTCGACGAGTCCAATTCCAAAATTTTGTGCCACTTCCAAAATTCGTCTGCGAGGCATTGTTTCACTGTCTTTCGGCGATAGGCACCAGACATAAGTTCTTCAAATACCGATATTTGCCTAGCATCTGTCTCTTCCAGCAGATTTATCAGCGCTCTCTTTACGCTATCATACCGAAATGGGTTGTTGGCAACCGCAACATTGAATGCGCGTTCGGAACGCCCCAAACATTTTGATCGAAGTGCGCTTAAGCGCTTCGCTTCAGGCCATTCCTCGGTTGCGACATCAAAATGTCGGAAAAACGATCGGACGCCATCTGCCCCGGAGTTATCTTTCAGTTCAGGCAGCGAATTTATCGTCATTAAGTATGAAAAATTGTCAAGGCTTTTAATTGCCTGTGCCAAAATCATGTAAATGCATTTCATTCCGTCTAATTTCCTGTATGTTATTAGCATAAGGATAATTTTGGGTTTGAATGTGGATGTGCTCGTTATTCGGATGCACATTTCGATTTGGTTCTATGTTTACATTTCTCACATCACAACGGTAATTGCAATCGTCATGACCGACATTGTCAATTCTATGAACCGTTTGCCGCTGCAAATTTTGTTGAAAATTCTCCATTTGTTGCTGCGGGTTGTTGAAGCAAAGAATGTTCTCCGCTTGAATGTTTCGCGCAAGGTGTTCGGCTGAATTTGTTGCCATACGAGGTTGGTGATTAGCCGTTTGACGCAGAGCTGTCAGTTGTGAGTGAACAGCCATTTGGCGCACAAAAACTGGATGGGCGTCGTTCACTCGCGGCTGAGTATATTGTGCGTCGTTTGTCGCAGCTAAAACAGCATTTTGGTGTCAGCGATTTCCCATTGAATTGTCAAAACTTTGGTCAACACCATGCAAGACACTCACTGGAGTTGATTCATGGGCGGGAGAATACGTAAGCATTAATACCGCGTTGTTCAAATTGATTACACTCAATTCGTACCAAATGATTTGACAAAAGCCTTCCACTTAATTCTCCCAAACCATTTTCTCTCACATTTCTATTGCTTACACGTAAACCTGAGTTCACCATCGGTGGTTCATCGCGTTTGGTGCCATTTCATCCATCATAATCACCACTGAGTTGCTGGTGTTTGTTGTTTGCCGCGTTAGCGGTGGCGATCTCACAAACATTTCCTTTTAACCGTCTTGGTTCAATTCCAAAATCAATTTAGGCAATCTTCTGTCTTAGAGCTGGTGAAAATTAGAGTAAGAAGCCTCAGTCTCTGAGCAATTCGATAATATTTACAATTCAAAATTTTCGGCACTTTCTCAGTCTTTGAGCAAAAAATTTTACGCAATTTCTCAATCTTTGAGCAATTTGCAATGCCGTCTGCTGTGTTTATCCCGGTCTTCGGGCTCTAATAACGCCGCAAATATAAAATTCCAAGTCGAAAAACAAATCTTCCTCCTACATTTAAAATCAAAGAAACCTGCAGTGAGCTGGCCCAAAACGTCAGCAGCGCCACGTAATAAATTATTTTGGGTCCACCGCACTCGAAGGACACTCGCAACCAAAATGACCAATAGGTTTACAACTATTAAAAACCAAACACAAAACAATGAAACAAAGTCAGAAGACAAGGTGGGAACAAACAATCAACAAAACCAAAATTACGGAGAACAGCCAAACACAACAAAACTTTTAACGGGGAGAAGAAATGCAAATGAAAATGAATAAAACAAATAATAATGGTCAAAACGCCAAATAATTACGCACTAATTTAAATAATATCATATCCATGATCAGCGACCTCGAAAACCCAAGAAAACTTGTTTTTATGGTAAAAATTTCGAAATTTTTTTCTCAAATCCATGAAAAAAAACAAAAAAATAGGACTATTGAAGTTTTTAGTGTATCCACTTCTGATTTTCAAATTCTGAAGAGTGCCAAAAATCCCTTTGTGCTTTTTCAAAAACAAGTTCCGGATTCTCTCGCCTGTTAGCTGCCGGGACATCGGGAACGACGACGCGACACTAACAATAACAAAATGACTCCAAATGACCAAAACGATTTTGAATTTTAATCAAGATATTTTATTTTTTCTTTACTTCACTGGTTAAAGATGCCTTGCTCAGCGGCTGAAGTGTCGGACGGCCCAATTTGTTGGTATATAGGGGGACTTTGGTCGAAGTTGATGTGAGTAGAAAATGGCTCATTTATTTTTACAAATTTATTTTGAAATTTATTTAATATCATTAATTTTGTGCTCGCTGTAATTAAATGTGTCGATTGGAAAAAATGTTAAGGGACGCCAAAGCTTACTTTTGAACAAATACCACGCGTTCACGGCTGCCGTCACATGATACCAATGCCAGCAGAATGACGAGGCACACGATTCGCAAATCCAAAGAATTTTCTTCGGCTTTTGTAGGCGCTTCTGTTGTAGTTTTTGTTGTCGTCGTCGTAGTTGATGTTGTTTGTGGGCATTCAAAAAAGTGCCTTCTTCTTTTGGAGGCGATGGAATTGTAATTGTTGTTGTTGTCGGCGTAGTTGTTGTTGTTGGCTGTGTGCACTCAACGTAGATAGTTACTCCAAATTTGTCGTGGTACCAGAGCAAACAGCGCCGTCCGTCATTACACGCATTGGTGGATTGGGCGCTTCAGCCGCCGAGCTTTTTCTAGAAATTCGGCAAAGCAAACAAAGGCCAAACGCACCAAAGAAGTACGCCAACAGGCGCATGATCCAGGGCGGCGGTGTATGACGGTTGGTTGGCGCACAGATCGGCTTTCTAAAAAAATATTAAATTATTAAATAAATTTCAAAATAAATTTGTAAAAATAAGTGAGCCATTTTCTACTCACATCAACTTCGACCAAAGTCCCCCTATATACCAACAAATTGGGCCGTCCGCCACTTCAGCCGCTGAGCAATTCATCCATAGCCAGTGAAGTAAAGAAAAAAAAATATCTTGATTAAAATTCAAAATTGTTTTGGTCATTTGGAGTCACTTTGTTGTTGTTAGTGTCGCGTCGTCGTTCCCGATGTCCCGGCAGCTAACAGGCGAGAGAATCCGGAACTTGTTTTTGAAAAAGCACAAAGGGATTTTTGGCACTCTTCAGAATTTGAAGAATCAGAAGTGGAAACACTAAAAACAAGTTTTTTGGGGTTTTCGAGGTCGCTGATCTTGATTACGGCATCCATTTCGGCCAATTCCGAATCCTGGATCCGAATTCGAACAAAAAGTCGAAAATTCCAATTTTTTGAATTTCAGATTTTTGATCCAAAAAGCTTTAGGCTTCAGCTTAGGCCTAGGCTTGGGCTTCATCTTAGGCCTAGGCTCGACTGTACGCTGGTTTTTAACGCAATACATAGTAATTTGTCTGCATTTGACCCTTTTAAAAGGTCAGTGTTCGGGTGGGACCCGAGAGACATTTATTAATTTGATTATTTTCATTTATTGTTTATTTGTTGTGTCTGACCATTCCCAGTCAGACACATTCACTCATTTCCATTTATTGTATTTGTTGTCTTACCTTTCTCTGTCATACATATTTTATTGATTATATTTGTGATCCTTTGCCCTCCCCTCATTTGTTTGATTCAGTTTATATATTTGTGTTCACATTTTCAATTGCTCTCCTCCGCCGTCCTCCGACGATTTATTTGTTATTTTAATTTGTCTTCAATAAAATATTTATTTGTTCGTCTCTTCGACATTTCGGGGACCGAACAGTCAAGAGGCCACCTTTTTCCTCAATTTTTCGAGCTTTAAACCGGTTCAAAAACCAATTTAAAGTTAAAGCGCGATATAAATTTGTTTGTTCTTTCGTTTCAGCGTATAAGAAAACGTATAAAAGTGGTTTTGGGTGTTTTTGAGTTTGGGAGCTCAGATAAACATTTTCCTTAGTCTGTTTTGAACTAATTGGAATTCAGGTCCGGGGTTCAAAAAATTTTGAAATTTCTTTTTCCAAAAATGGGGGGGGGGGGGGTACAGACCAGACTATTTTACCAAGAAATTTTTCAAGAAAGGACATTATAAAAAATTTTTGATACTTAAATTTTTTCTTTTGAAAATTTTTAATTTTGCGGCGACATTGGAATGTACCCGAAAATAATTATGAAACGCTTAATACATTGTGAGTTCAAATACTACTTAATGTCTAACCCATTTTCAAGAATCATTCTATGCAAAAATAGATTCAAAAAGAGATAAGCACATAAAGTTAAACATACCGCATTTCAATGCGCAGAACTTCAACTAGCAGCTCATGTTTGTGTTGATGACGAAAATGCCTCAGGGTGGCAGCTTGTTGACAAACGAATTTTTGGCGCAAATCGGCTTGCTAAAAATTAATTTAAAAAATAAATTTCATTTTTCTTTTAAAAATCACAGGTAGAAATTTTTACAATTTTTTTTTTTGTTTTAACGATTTCAGCGATTTTTTGGGGGAAAAATTTGAAGGAAATCTAATTGTTAGTAACTCTCTATATTTTGAAAAATTTAGTTATTTTATGGTCTTTTCTATTTTGTCATGTGAACTGCAATAGAGCCAAAATTTTTCCTTCAAAAAACATTGAAAAAAAATTCACAAATGATGGCGTGGCAATCGGAAGGACAGTTCAACGGCATATTCACTGTGCACATTGAACAGGAAAGTCGTCGTTGTTGGGCTCGTTGGTGTTTGAGTTGCGGTTGGCGTTCCGTTGTTGTTTTTGTTTTCCCCGTCGGTTGTTGTCGCAGGAGACGGCTTTTGCTGGCGGTGTTTGAACGAGTCGAAAAAGTTGACCAATTGGGACATTTTGGAGACGAACGCTCTGCAAAAAAAATTCTGAAAATCATTTTTATTTCGGGGAGGGAGAGGTGAACTAAGTGCACTCTAATTAACAACCATGAGTTTCTTGAACCATAACTTTTTTCATTTTGAATTAACCATACAATTGTTGCTGATTATTAGGGTGAGGATTTCTAAGTTTTTACTTATTTTTTCTGCGGCTTTAACTCAACGAGAAATGCACGAAAAACACATTTTTTGTTCGAAAACTTTGCGTTTTAACCAGGGTGCCGATCGGAAATTTTTCAAAATAAGAACATCAAGGACAAAAGATAAGATTTTAGGGTTAAAAATAAGAACATTTTGCGAAATTGCTTCAAATCAGCTATTTTTCAATTTTTTCGATCAAAAATGTATTAAATACTATATTTTTTAGTCTCCCATTATGAAATTTTTTTGCGGTGCATTATTTAAAAGACTTTTTGGGGAACAAGCGGGGCGGCCGGCGGTGCCGATAGGCGCCGCCGGGAAAATTTTTTGAATTTTGAGTATAATTTGTTAACAGATTTTGTCCAAAAATTGTCCAAATTTTGTGATTCTGAGCCAATTTTTATGAAAACAAAGTATTTTTGGGGTTAGGCGGTGCCGTTAGGCACCGCCGTGGAAAATTTTGAAAATCTAAGTGACATTACGCCATAAAATTACAAATTTTCTGAAGAATTTTAAGAAATAAGAACAAATAAGAACAATAGCCCGAAATCAGAACATTTCTTACAAATAAGAACATTTTTATTTTGTAAGATTTGAACCCTCCAAATCAGAACATTTCTTATAAATAAGAACAGATCGGCACCCTGGTTTTAACGCCCTTATTCCACCTTAGAAATCTTTAGTTTGAGTGTTCGTCCTTAAAATCCTATTTTAGATGTTCGCTCTTAAAATAACTTTTTGCCCATATTTTGGCGTTCCATCCTTAATTTCGCCCTTATTTAGCGATTTTCGGTCTACCTCAGTTCGGCCCCCACAGTTCGGCCCTCACGGTTCGGCCCTCACGATTCGGCCCCCACGATTCGGCCCCAGCATGTTTTTCCTCTACAACTTTCTATAACTTTTTTCTTTATCAACCAAATCCAACATTGTTGGTATCATTCAAAAGCTTAAGGTGTTTAAAAGCTTTTTCTAAGCTAATGCTTTGCGATTAGACAAATACCAAAAAAGTTATACATGAAAATTGCAAAAAGGTTGAAATTTTTGAAGTTTTTTCTTAATAAAATTTTTTCCAGGCTTGAAAATCTATCCGCTTTTTGTAAGGCTAATAGAGCATGTGAAGAGCTTTCGAATGATACCAAGATTGATGGATTTGGGTGCCAAAGAAAAAAGCTATCATGGAAAAACGAGCTGGGGCCGAATCGTGGGGGCCGAATCGTGAGGGCCGAACCGTGAGGGCCGAACCGTGGGGGCCGAACTGAGCGGTTCCGGCGATTTTTATATTTTTTTATCCTAAAATTTAATGTCAACAACGGGCGCGCTGAAGGCAGTTTAAGCAGGGGTTTAATCTGTTTTTATTTTTAAGAAATGTTCTGATTTTGTTTGGCGCCGGACCCTAAAAATCACTTAGTTTTCTTAAAAATTGGCTTAGAATTTGTATTCATAAGAATTTGAATAAAATATGTTTGAACAAAAGTTCAAGAGAAGCAAGAAAAATCAGAATTTTGAAAAGTTTTTCGAGGGCGGGGGAAGAGATTATTCACCGAATTCCTTAAATATAATGTAAAAAGTTGATATTCGGTAATAGTGCAGTTTGTCCCCCCCTTTTTTTGAAAAATTTTTATGTTTTCAAAAGTCATAAAAACACTTTTTATGGGGTTTTCGGGGTCACTGATCACGAATTCGGCACCTATTTCGGCCAATTCCGAATCCCGGACCCGAATTCAAACAAAAAGTCGAAAATTCAAATTTTTCGAATTTCATATTTTTGGTTTAAACTTTGTGTTAATACATGAAAACGAAGGTTAAAGTCATTAGTGCTTCAATAAAAGATCATTTAAACCATTTTTAGACTAAAAATGGAAATTCGAAAAATTTGAATTTTCGACTTTTTGTTCAAATTTGGTCCGGGATTCGGAATTGGCCGAAATAGGTGCCGAATTAGTGATCAGCGACCCCGAAAACTCATAAAAAGTGTTTTTATGACCTTTGAAAACATAAAAAAAAATTTCGAAAAAAGGGGGGGGGGGGACAAAATGCACTATTACCTTCAAAGTTCTGTACAAAAATGTTAAGAAAATCAGTTTTGTTGACCATCTTTTTTTTTAATCTTAATGGATTTATTGAATTTTTGCAGGTTAATTGAGGCTATTTAAAGAAAGAGCTTTCGAATGATACCAAGAATTTTTAATTTTCATTAATTTTCCAAAACATAATCATGTAATAAACATCGTTAAGAAAATCATTCCAAAAAAGCCAAATTAATACATTTTCTTATTTACAGCAAAAGGATGATCATTGATCAATGTCAGATTTCAAATTAACTCAAATATTTTCAATTTTTAATTTAATAGTGTCGCGATTTGCGCCTCATTCATTGCGGAACAGATGCGAAAATATATAAAAAAAATTTATTTGCTCAAAAATGAATGATGACAAAATGAATGAATTTAAAATTAAGGCAAAAAAAATTGTAGTGAAAACAGTGAAAATGATTGAAAGACATGAAAAATTGGGAAAGTTGGCTCCGCCGCGCCCGCCCATACTGCTTGAACATTGTGTGGACGATGAAAAGCCTTCGTCACCAAACTGAAAAAAACAAAAATCTTTCGACAAAATCCAAAATGATTCGTCGCCATGTCACCCGCACACACCTTGAACATTTTCAGCGCCTCGTTGTTCAAAATTTTGCGCAAAATGTGCGCCTTTTGAACACCTTCCGCAATCACCAAACAAATGTCACTGAAACAAAAAATATATTCATTTTCCCGGGTACACTATATTTCCCCCCGCGCGAAAATTTTTTATTTAAAAAAAATTTGGAATTAGGAAAATTTCAAAAAAAAAAATATTTAAAAAATTGTAATTTTTAACGACGAAAAAAATTAAAAAAGTGGGGATGACACGAGGGGATGAAATAGACCATGTTTTTGCAATTCCAATTCCACATTCACACCCACCGATTGTCAATGGTCCACGACGCTTTCAGGTCGGTGATGGTCAGCCGATGGACCGGTGCCACCCCGGTGGACGAGGCCGATGCCTGTGCAGCTGCAGCAGTGCCAACGGGGCCACCGCCGCCGCCATGTTGGACCTTCGGTGAGCGATGAAGCGCATCAACTTTTGTGTCTGGGTGGGGAAAAAACAATTATTTAAGAAAATTTTTTAGAAAATTTTTCAACTATGTTTTGGTTTTTTCATAAAATTTTCTTAATATAATTTTTTTTTTTGAAAATTTAGGCCATTTATTCACAAAGGATTTTGGAAATTTTAAATTAAATTGTGAATTTGCATTTATTTGATTGAAAGTCCAACTTTCGAGGAAAGGGAGGGGGGGGGGAACCCTCGAAATTTTTTTTTTTTGATTTCCGATTGACCTGGGAAGAACGGGTCCTCCTTCTTCAGCTGTGCCACTTTGCAGTCCAAAATTTGTTTGCGTCTTTCCCTCTCGAACACTTCGTCCATTTGCACCTCGTAAATGTTTTGGAGCTGAATTTCAAATGGGTCGTCGTCAAGGCGAAGAGACAGGCGCTGTAAAATAAATTAACCAATGAATGGTAAGGTAAAACCAACACAAACTGCAGAAAAAAGCAAAAAAAAAAAAAAAAAAAAAAACAAAAACATAATAATTTTTTAGGGCCAGTATCCAAATGAAAGTTATAAAAAATCTTTAAGGTTGTCTACGACACGGCGAAAGAAAATCTGTGCCGAAAATAATCAAAGTGAAATTTAAAAAAAGAATGATGCCAAATTCCTAAACTGTTTTAAAGGACCTAACATTTTTTTTTAATTTGTTGTAACTTACATTCAGACGAATTCGAACATCAGCAGGCAACACACTGTCCTTGGTGAATGGTTTTGGCACAATGCCATGGACCAATTTTGTCCATTTGATGCTGTTGACCACCTAAAATCGAATATTTTTTGAAAAGACAAAAAAATTAAATAAAAATTCCATCATTTTTAAAATTTCGAAAACTTGGCATTTTAAAGAAATAATTTTTAAATTTTTGGTTGTGTTTGCGACCTCTTCCCACGCGTCCGCAAATTGGTAGCCGTATGGGAAAGAAATTTCCAACGAATCGGCACTCCATGACCACAACTGTTTATTGTCCAGCTCCAGTTGGTGTGCGAACAGATCATCGGCCACGGATCATTTTCATCAGCAAATCATCCGCCACACAGTCCAACGAAGGGCGCTGGAAAAGGGGAGGACAAAAGTTTGATAAACCATCTCAAAAAATTAAAAAAAAAATTGGGGGATTTTTATTCAAATTGAAAAAAGAGCAAAAAATTACCCATTTTGGAGTTGGAGGTTTAAGAAATTGGAAAAAATTCGCTAATTAAATTCCTTTTTTTGGTGTATTAATAGCAAACTAACAATGAAATTTGAAAACTGCTCAAAATCGCAAAAAAATTTTTTGGACAAAATTCGTTAACAAAACGCATTATAAACCGCAAAAATTTTCCCGGCGGCGCCTATCGGCACCGCCGGACCCCCCCCCCCCCCCCCGTTCCCCAAAAGTTTTTGAAAGCGCCGCAAAAAAAATTTGAAAAAAAGGTCGTCGCCTGTGGGGAGGTAGCCCCCCCCCAAGCCAAAATCCACCAACCTCAACATTCATAATCAAATTGCCGTCCATTTCGACCAACAAATTTGGTGCGCCCGCATTCGCCACTCACGCAGCCTTTCGCTGGACAGTTAAGGAGGGCAAAATGAGACGGAGCCTGTGCCAAGAAAAAATATAGAAAAAAAATTCAAAAATAAAAATCCCATCATAAAGATAACCTTGGCTTTCAATTTTTTTTCGCAAAAACGATACCAATTTCAAACCACCAATCCTATTCAAGATAAAATTTGAACCAAATTGGGTCAATATGAACAAAAATTGAAAAAAAATGAAGGGGGTAAGGCATCGTAAAATATGTTTTCAAAATTTCTTACACTTAGTTTTTTAGTAAAAAAATAAATTTGTATTTTTCTGAAAAGTTGTATTTTTAAGGCTTTTTCTATGTAAAAACAGTAGAAAAGGCTGGTGAGATTTTCCTTTTTTCCTAAAATCTTTTCATCGTTCGCTCACAAATGATGGCGCGGCAATCGGAAGGACAGTTCAACGGCATGTTCACTGTGCACAGTGAACAGGAAAGTTGTCGTTGTCCGTCCCCGGCTGTTGTTGTCCCCAGCGGCGGTTGCAGGAGACGGCTTTTGCTGGCGGTGTTTGAACGAGTCGAAAAAGTTGACCAATTGGGACACTTTGGAGACGAACGTTCTGTAAAAAAATTCTGTCGATTAGCATTTTTCAATCCCTTTTAAATAAGGAAATTTTTGAAAATCCGGGCAATTCACAAATAAATTTAATTAAAAAATAATAAAATTTTCCCAGGATGGCACAGGCTGTCCGCATCACCATCACCAAATTCAATTCATGAACTACTTTTGACTATTGCCGAAAACAATTAGTTTAAAAAAAAAAAAAAAATTTTTTTTCCAAAATTAGAGGCCTGGCCATGAAAAAAAGAATTTGACTGGGGCTGGTGTCGCATTTGATTTGTGTGAAACAGCAGCGGCTGACCTGACCACGTCGTTGACCATCAAATGCAGGTCGGGTGACCAGACCAACTCGACCGGTTGCTGCAGCAGAACTTGGAGATGGAGTTGGCCCGGCGCGGGCCTTGACAAATGGATGGACACCGAGTCGAGCACACCGCACTGGAAAATATTCATTACTTTCGTATGAAACGCTATTGTTCAACAACAAAAAATTTCATTTCCTTTACGTCGATAAATTATTTTTTAAATTTTTTTTTTTGATTTCCGTCCATCCCTTTGTTTTTAACTAGGTAAAACCTTTTTGCAAAAAAATTTTTTCTATTTTCCGGAGTTGGAGAGGGTGAGATGGCCCCAATTTATTAAAACACATAAATATGGAAGGATTGCTCCGAGGAAAATTAGGTTCAAAAAAATTGCTATTGTTAAAAAAACCCAAAAGAAACTTTTTCAATCAAAGGTTGTCCATCACAAATACCACTCGTAGCATTTCTTCTGCCTTCTTCGTCCGTCAACTAAAAAATTTAAAAAAAAATTACGGAATAAACAACTCTCTATTTCTCGTAATCCAAAAATCAAACAACCTAACTAACAATTACAGAAAAATTGACATTTTTACACCATTTTGTAATCACATATAACAAGAGGGGTAAAATAAATTTTTTGCAAAAAAAAAAAAAAATTTTTTTTGAAAATTTTGAGCTTTTTAGCTATAAAAAAAACATAATGGCCCCACTCGGTTCAATTAAAAAATCGCTAACTTTTTCAATCAGCGGATGTTGACCATCACAAATGTCCTTTGTATTGCTGCCGTTTTCTTCGTCTGTCAACTGAACAAGTGAAAATAATTTTGCGGTATAAACAAGCTCTTGTTTCACACACCGGTTTGCGTTTGCCAACACGAATTGTGCCGACGGACACATGCACGTTCAGTGCCATGCGCTGACCACCGCCTTCGCCGTCGTTGGCCGCGCCGTCCACCGTCGGTGCCGTCGTTGTCCACCACCAATTGAACAGCGAATGGACGCGCAACTCGCGCACCTCCAAGTGCAATCCGTTGGCCAGCAACAGCTCGCCATGACGCAACGCGAACCAGCCGAGCCCGTCAATGTGCGCGGCGCGGGCGTGTAACAGTCGCTGCAACACAGCGGCCACCAGACGCCCGGAATATCTGACAAAGAGGAGAGGATTTGACATGCCCAAGACGATGGCTATGGGATAAAAACGAATAAAAAATTAGGGTCCAGTACCAGTGTGTAAAACGAGAGTATACTTCAAAAAAGTTGATTTTGGGATTTTATGGCTGGACTATAATTCTAAAAATCTTTCCGACACATTAGAACAATAGAATAGACTTTTGTTTTATGAATTTCAATTTCATATTGATGCGACAAAACGGCTTTTGTCAGAAGAAAAAACCTTTTTAAAAAAAGGAGACCAACAAATTACCTTCTGAATAAATGGACGAGCATCACAAGCAGTACAAGAAGGATGTTAAAATATAAGCTCATGGAAAACAAAAAGCGAAGGAATGTATGTACAAAATAACCTAATTTTCGGTTCAGAATCCAAATATTTGGGTTAAGCCCAGTGTTAGACAAAATTATTCATAATGCCAAATATAATAATTGGCGTAATTTTTGCGCGTTAATTCAAAATTTACACTGATCATTGCCATTTTTGTATTGTTTATTTATTTTGATCAGCCCAGCGAAGGTGCCATCATGAAATGACACCTAGAGTTTTCGAATTAGAGCGAGTTTCAAAAAATTTGATCAAGTTTGTAAAAAGTTATGGACGAAAACAATTTTTTTTTAAGCTTTTTGGTCATAACTTTTTTAAAAAGCAATAAAAATTTTTCTTGCATTTTGCAGATAGATAGAGAACATTAAGGGCTATCGAATTATATGTTTAATTTGGTCTACTTTAACAAAAAGTTAAAAACAGAACGAGTTGGGTGTCGTCCCTAGGAGGCGTGTGTCTGTGGTTTTTCCGCTGAAATTTTTTACTAAAAATTAAAAATTTCAAATTGCGATTCCATCTCAAGTTTGGACAATGGGCGTAGTAAATGCTTCTCTATTTCCGGATATGAATTCAGACAAATTCTGATCATAAAGTTGCCCATCTTTCTTATATCCCACGAAGATTTTAAATCCATCTGATGAGACATAAATGGTCATACCTTCTATTATGTTATGTTTATAAATGAAACTGTTGTCATTGGTACTTTCTTCAGAAATTATTTTATTATACGAATAAATCACTTTTTGTTTTTCGTGTGGAATGCCTTTTTCTTCAATTTTTCTCTTCAAATCTTTCACTTTGTCGTTGTATTTCACCTTAATCAAGGTTATGAAAGTGTGAAGGTTTTGAATTATATGTGTTTTTTTTGGATAGTAAGGCCATATTTTCAAAATGTGGCCTTGAAAAGAGGTTTCAGTTTATTTTTATTTTTTGGAAAACCCTCCAAAATTTGCATTTTTATTCTTAATCAAAACCGGGACCGGGACTTTTCGGGTTGAAAAACCGGGAAAAAACCCGGGAATTTCCCGGTCCAAACAGGTCAAAACCGTGACTTCGGTACTCACTTGTACTCAGTTGTCCGTGTTTTGGTCCCGATCCCGACCAACCCTAATTTCCAGGATAATTTTTTTCAAAATGATGCCTTTGAAATTTTTAGAATCCTGACCTTTATGGTGACAGATTCTTTTTCTTCAGCTTTCACTGCAATTTTAAATTCGTCCCGGCACACAACAACTGTTACGTCTCTTCTAATTTGGCATTTTCTCATTGTTTCATTATCGTTCATAAGCCCAATATCCCATTCTATCAATACTTGATTTTGGTGCGGAATGTTACCAAATTTGTCAATGTTTTCAATCCTCTTCTTCAATGTTTCCACAGTGTCCGTGCCTTTCACATGAACTGGATGCCTTTTCTTACCATAATTTACGTCAATTTGGAATTCACCAAACGACAATCGAATGATTTCCCCGTCTTTAATTCCACATTTTTCCATTGTTTTGTTGTCCTCAAGCGCAATACTAAATGAGTCGTTGAGTCTCAGTGTTTGGAATTTGGCGTTTTTCCCAATGGCTTTATGGGTTTTCTCCTTCAACGTTTCCACAGTGTCCGTGCCCTCTACGTCAATGGCGATAGTTTTTTCAATAATTTGACTATATTTGACGTTAATTTTCATGCCATCAATGGATAGTGGCATTATCATCAGCATAAGCATTGTCATTAGCCCAGCAGAAGCGACGCCAACAGAGAACAGTGACATTTTTGGGGGAATTTAATGACAATTTGAGGAATGGCAGAGCGTAATTAGGAATGAATGTGAGGGATATGAAGAACTGTGGTTTCTCCACTGTCAATGGATCTCTTTTATGGGGCAGAATTCTGCTCAAACATTGTATTTCGTAGCATGTAAAATTAGTTTTAAAGATTTACGTCAATGAATGTAAAAGGAAAAGCATAAAGAAAATGTAAAGCAATAAGAAAATGCCTATTATCATTGAATTGGTCGATAAAAGAAATAAATGACAATAATAATATTCTAAATTTTTTATCCTACAGCTAATAGTTACGGGATTCGATTCGAATATAAGTGCAGAAATTTTTTGGGCAAGCATTTGGGACGGCCCGGAAAAAGAAAAAATATAATGTATCGAATGACATTTCTATTTTTATGTTTTAATCCTAACCAGGGCTGTGCGAAAATCATAAAAAATTTTTTTCGTATACGAAAACGAAACGAAAAAGCGCATTCAATACGAAAACGAAACACGAAACCAAAAAAAATATTTTGAAAACCGAAAACGAAACACGAAACGAAAAAATTTTGACGGACGAAAACGAAACACGAAAACGAAAAAATACAGAGGTGTGGCCAAAAAATTTTCAAAATAAAGAACATCAATGACAAAAAATAAGATTTAGGGTCAAAAAGACAATCTTGCAAAATTGGTTCGAATCAGTTAATATACAAATTTTTCGATAAAAAATGTATTAAATATTGTGTTTTTCACATCCCATTATGGATTTTAACAATTTTTGGGGAAGAAATTAGCAAATCGTACATTTCGGTGAAACCGTGCTGAAAAAACAGATTTTCAAACACAAACAATTTTTTTGCGGTGTATTTTTTTAAAAAGTTTGTGAGTGGGAGGTGGGTTCGGCGGCGCCGATAGGCGCCGCCGGGAAAATTTTTGAAAATTTGAGTGCTATTTCATAGCAGATTTTCTAATTAAAATCGGTAAAATAAAGTGCGGGCATGCGGGATCGAACATTAATGCACAGCACAACATAAATCTGCTGTTTTCACCACTAAGCTACAATATTTAAATGATGAAACTTATTATTTCTTACCAAAACAGTCATTCTTAAGGGTGTAAATATTTTCGTCTTTTTCGTAAAATATTGCTCTGACGAAAACGAAAACGAAACGAAAATCCAAAATTTTAAAAACCGAAAACGAAACACGAAACGAAAAACAAAATTTTGAAAACCGAAACCGAAAACGAAACGAAAAAACTTTAGCGGACGAAAACGAAACACGAAAACGAAACTCAAAAAGTGCCGAAAATGTAGGACGAAACGAAAACGACACGAAATTTCGTCCAGCCCTGATCCTAACCCTAAAAAGGTTTTTCATTATTCTTTACAAATTATTTCATTGAGTTCAAATTTTCTAAACCTAATTTCACATAAAATTATTAAAGAATATCCAAAAAGCCACAAAACTTAGCATTTTTTTTGAAAATTTGTATTAAAAAAACGTTTTAAATTTTATCCGGTAAGATTTTTTAAAAGACAAGAAACTTTCAGGCTTTTCCGATTTTTTCAATACCTTTCCAAGTGCTAAAGTTTTACAGAAATTTCATGACTTTGAAATTCATCGTCCGGAAATCTTAGCACGTTGAAGTCATAGCTGTTCAGTTTTGCATTTTGTATCAAATTTTGTACACTTTCTGTCCATCATAATATTCTATACGAGAAAATTTTCCAGCCTCCTAGAGAATTTTTTCTGAAAATTTCCCTGTTTCAAGCCATTTTTGGGTACTGATTTCACCATCAAGAAGTTGTCTGATCACTTCGGTGGCCTTGACTTTTTTGTTCAGCATAAAAAATTATGCTTGCATGAATTTTAAGTTGCCTTATATTTTTATTACAGAGTGGGCGCCGGTGGTAGGCGCCTAGGAAAAAATTGGAAATTTTGGCTTTATTTTCTTTGATTTTGGCCCTATTTTCTTTGAATGTTTAAAAAATGCCCTGCCTTTTGGATCAAAAATTTTAAGACATTGATCGAATTTCTTGAAAATTTTTTAGAGGCGCTCTTTTTTTTAAAAATCATAAGAAACAGAAGGAGCCATAGGCACACGACGGGAAATTTTTTTTAAATTTTAATTTGTTAACAAATTTTCAAAAAAATTTAGAGAAAAATTAGAAAATGATAATCATTATTAGTTATTGAGCCAATCATTAAGGTGTATTTTTCCCGAAACTTCGCGTAAATTACTCGAAGTTCAAAAATACGTCAAAGGGTGTAAAAATAAAATCATCAGCAAAAGGTAAAGCAATATGAAAATGCTATTTTATAAATTTGATTAGTCGATAAAAGTAATAAAATTACAATAATAATTATAAATTTTGTTTATCACAGCTGACAGTGGTGGGATATTTTGGGGCTAGAAAAAAAGCGGGGATTCAGGAGTCCCGAAACATCATACTGTTGTATTGCGACGGTGGAGCGGATAGGACACGGATATGGGGGGTCTGGCGGTGCCGTTAGGCGCCAGCGGGAAAACTTTTTTGAAATTTTAATGGATCTTACTAAGAAATTTGTTTAAAAATTTCATCTAATAGGAAGAATGGGGCTGGGGAGGACATAGCTGTCTCGAGGGGCAATTAGACGCCAGGATAGACACCTTGGCGATGATTAATGTTGTTTAAGCCCTTTTTGCTGGCAAGCCGGAAAACAGTATTTTTAAATAAATTTATGAGCTAAAAAAATCATGAAATATGTAATTGGCCAAAAGATGCTGAAATATGTGCTAAATTAAAAACCAAGTATATTTGGTACTTTTCCGTTATATGGCCAAAATTTGAACTTTTTTAAAAATCAACAGCGGGCGCATAGAATTGTTAAAACTACGCGCCAAAATTATTTCGGAGGCATAAATGCCACAATTTGAGCTAAGATCTCTTCGAGTGGGTCTGCGCCACGGGCTTTGACATTTTCGCGCCAGAGAAATTCGCACAAATACGAGTCAAGCATTTGGCGATGTGTGCCGTGTTCTTTTTTTGTTGCGCGTTTTTGCTGATCGCCAAGTGCGCTCTATTGTTTGCGTATGGGCACCAGAAACGGGATTCGAAGAGATCCTAGCTCAAATTGTGGCATTTATGCCTCCGAAATAATTTTGGCGCGTAGTTTTAGCAATTCTACGCGCGATCTGTTGATTTTTAAAAAATTCAAATTTTGGCCATATAACGGAAAAGTACCGTATATTTATGCTTAAAACAATTCCAGTAAAATCTCATGCTTTATCATTTTACCCGCACAATTGCAAATCAAATACATTTAAAGATGTTCGGGTATAAATTCAGTGTCTTTTTCTGATAAAATATTTAATAAATTGAAAGTTCCAGCCGAGAATACGTATTCGTCAATAAAAAAATATTCTGGAAAATAAGTGTACTGTACCCGGAAACAGAGTTAATTTTAAAAATATTTTTATTTTTTCACAAAAAGGAATTAAATCTGGCAAAAGCAGATGTAGTTTTTGTCGAATATGGGGCTGAATACTACTTACTTATTTATAATATTTTTTTATTTTTTCATTGAAATCCCAAAGTCGGTTCCCCAAGTTGCAAATCCCCACAAGTCGCACCCGAACTGAAAGTGTAGAGTAGAATCAAAAAAATATTATGAATTTTTTTTTTACTAAAATTTCCAAAAATTTAAAAATGTCTTTTAAATTATATTACAATTATTTAATTCAATAAAATTTATTTATTTAATTTCCACAATCTTTCACTTAAACTTAATAAAAATAGCTTCCAACAAATTTGCTTTTCTTGTTTTTCATTTCTTAGGAATGTATTTTTGAAAATTTTATGGTCGATTCTTAGGGGTGTATTTATCGTTTTATTGCATTTTTTAAACAAATTTTGGGCAAAACGCCAACGAATCTGTTAATTTCTACCAGTAAATATCCTAAAAATCCAACAAAACATACTTTTTTGATGAAAAATTTGTTAAAATGTAAAATATGACACCCATTTTATTAGTGGAAAATCTGTTAGAAAACATACAAAAATTTTCAATTTTCCCCGGATTTGGTTTTTTTTTCGCATTTTTTGAACATATTTTGCAATTTTTGAGGATTTTTACCAAAAAAATCCAAAACTTTGCAATTTTTTCGTACACATTTTCATTTTTTTTTTTATATTTTAGAATATATAGAAATTTCTTGTGAAATTTAGAAATTTTTTTTTGAAAAATATATCTCTAAAAAACCAATTTTCACTTTTTAAGACGAATTTTTTTCCAAAAACCATTTAAAAAATTTTATTTAGATATTTTAATTTGGTTTTTTTGTATTTTCATACATTTTTAGCATTTTTTTTATACATAGGTATTATATTTACATATTTCGCGATTTTTCTTACATAAAATTCCCAGTCCTACTGATTACGAAAATGACATCCGTTTCATCGATAAAGAGAAAAGTGTGTGAAAACTAACTTAAAATGCATTCCTGACTTTAAATAGACAAAAAACTTTAAATTTCGCAAATTTGACCTAGATTGTAACATTTCAAACCAAATAAAAAGATGTTATCAAATGCTAAAGCTGTGAAAATTCGACAACAGAAAAGGATGTAAAAATTCTTTGAAATCTCTTTTTTGGAGCTTTAATAAATTGACAATCTAGGTCAAATTGGCAAAATTTTAGAATTTTTTTGGTCTATTTAAATTTTTCAGGGATGCTTTTTAAGTTAATTTCACACTTTTTCACTGTATTTTGGTCAATTTTCGATAATCTAAATAAGAAAAAAATAAAAATATTTTTTGATAACGAAACTTGTCATAAGATTTTTTCGGTCAATTTTTAAAATTTTAGCAAATTTATAGGGATGTGCTAAACATATGACCATTTACCGTTACATTGTACGGTTTTTATACAAATTGAAAACAACAATATGTATAAAATGCATAAAATGAAAAGGAAAATTGGAAAAACTAAGCTAATTGACAGTGAAAGGAATGACAATGGGCGAAAGAAAAGTGGACAAATAAAAAAGGACAGATCGCCAAAAAAGGGTTCAATGGAAAAGCAACGGAGAAGTGTGGTGTGTTCATCATCATAACTTTGCTCAAGATTCATAAACGCCAACTATTGCTGATTTACTACCAATGCGATAATAAGAGCCAATTTCTTCATTGTCTTCAAGCACTTTTCTATCGTATTCCAATGTTATATTTTGCAGTTGAATGCCACTTTTCTCCTGGATCTTCTCCTTAATCTTCTCCTTCACTGATGAGACTTTTTCCGTTTCTTCCACTATTGGGAAGTACTCCTTGCGCTTATATTGGCAGCCAATTTGAAACACCCGCATTAACGACAATTTAGCATTTTTTCCAATATTGTAAAATTGCATTGTTTTTTTGGAGTCATTAAGCACAATATGGTGCTCCGCTTTGGTCAATTTTTGTTCTGTGTGATGAATGCCAATCACTTTTTCGATCTTCTCCTTCAATTCATATACAGTATCCATGTCATTCACATGAATGGGATAAGTTTTTTTTTGTATTTTACGGAAATTTTAAATTCTTTAATCGCAATGGATAATTGCATCATCAGCATAAGCATTGCTAGCCCAGCATAAATGCCGACGAAGCGAAAATGATTCATTGGGAGAAATTTAATGGCAATTTGAAGGAATAAGGGAGGGTAATTAGGAATGAAAGTGGCGATGTTAGGACTGTTTCTTTAGCACTGTCAAATGCAGACTTTTATGGGGCAGAAATGTACTGATTTTTTAAATTCGTACTGAATTTGAGAATGGCACTCTGAAGGATTAACATGTACTGATTTTTTTCATTTATCCTGAATTGGCGAAAGGTAGTCTAAGAATAGAAATTTTCTGGTTTTTTTAAGGTTTTTCTGTTCAGGACAACTGAAAAATTTTTCTCAAAAATTCATTTTCTTGGCAAGAATTTTTAATTTTAAAAATTATTTTTTAGGTAACTATTTTGAGTTTTTTGCCCTTAAAATCCTCTACTCATTTTCAATTGCAACTAATGAATAAAAAATAATTTATGCTCAATTTTTGGCTAAAAATTATGTCACTATTCGTCACTATTTCGCACTTTTTTGCCACTATTTTGGCATTTTTACTCACTATTTTAGTTAACTATTTTGAGATTTTTCGTCACTAAACGTCGCGGCCCTATTGATCAACAATGTCTATGAATATTTTATTTATTTATTTTACTAATTGAGCATCAAAAATTCTAAACTAATCACGAAATGGCACAAAAATTACTATTTAAGCATACAAATTTACGGATATATTTTTAATGAAAATCTAATTTTTAGTTAACAAATGCAAAAGCCACAAAAAAGACGATTCATTTTAATTTTCCTAATCCGTCACCCATACTCAAAAAATATACCTCAATTTAATTTTTCTCATCCAAAAAAAACATTAGGCTGATCCATTTGGTGTTAGTACATTAGTTAAAAACAATCAAAATGGGCGTTAGTCAATAAACCATCAAATGGAAAATTTTTGATAGAAAAAAATTATTCATAACTTAACGTAAAATGAATCAAGTTTTAAAATCTTGATAAAATTCGATAGCACTAAATGTTTTCACTTATCCTGCAAAATTTTAAAAAAAACTCGTAATTTTCATGAAAATTATGACCAAAAATGCTCAAAAAACTTAGTTTTGGAGTTATCAGGTTATAATTTTTTGAAACATTACCCTAAAATCCTTTATTTAATCGAATTAATTGGTTATTTTTCGGGAGTGAGTACCTACCCACCCCCAAGCTTCATCGGACCGTTTATTTTCGGCTTTTCTATGTAAAATTCAAAAGATTTTGCCTTAACAAGTGAAAACAAGTCATGAATATCTCAAAAAGTAAAAAAAGCCAAATAACAATGGATATTTATTTGAAGCCGCATAATTGTCATTTTTAAGTTTCAAATCAGCAGAAAAGTCATTTACTTTAATTTACATTTTTAGTGACCATTTTTCGGTCTCTCTCCCCCCCCCCCCCCTCTCTCTTTCTCTCTCTCTCTCTCTCTCTCTCTCCTCACTCTTTTCTCTCTCTCTCTCTCTCTCTCTCTCTCTCTCTCTCTCTCTCTCTCTCCTCTCTCTCTCTCTCTCTCTCTCTCTCTCTCTCTCTCTCTCTCTCTCTCTCTCTCTCCTCTCTCTCTCCTCTCTCCTCTCTCTCTCTCTCTCTCTCTCTCTCTCTCGCTCTCTCTCTCTCTCTCTCTCTCTCTCTCTCATGCTCTCGCGCTATGCTTATTTATGTTAGCCGTCAAATGGGGGCGTGCTGTAGTGGAATTGGTGATGGGATTGTTATGAGCAATGAATGGGAGGGGGCAAAGGCGGAGGCGCGAATTGCTTTTGCTATGCTGTTGTTGATATATGCTATTTTTGGACACTGTTGCGTCCATCCCTCCCGGGAATGTCCTCCCACTCGGCTCTTCCACTTTTCCAATGCTTTTCCTCCCACTTTTTCCACGCTTTCCCAGTCCCCACCCAGTTTCCCCCGCTTTCAAAGGCGTACTTGGCTTTTGGTGGGGGCTGAAGTCAAAAATTCGATTTCTAGGGGTGTATTTTCCTTTTTTTCATGCGATTTTTAGGGGTGTATTTTTCGTTTTTTAAAATCCATTTAGGGGGGTGTGTTTTTACAAAATTTTTAGCTGTTTTTTCGCCAAAAATTACTTTTTTTGCCTTTTTGGTGTCAATTTTTCAAAAATATGGCCGTTAGGCGCCGCCGGGAAAATTTTTGAGATTTACTGCAATTTGTTAAATAAAATTGTTTAAGTTTTCAAAAAATTTGATGAAAATACTTTTTTGGGTTTCGGAGGGGGGGGGGGGGCTTTAGCCCCCTCAGCCCCTCCCCTCCCCTGCCTACGCCCTTGCCCGATTTCTCTTCTCCCCCTCTATTATTCCCTAGTGCTTTTCCTCCTTTTCCCCGTTTCTTCGCCTCCACAAAATGTCCCCGCTTTCTCTCTTCTGCCTTTTTCCTCACACTTTCTCCCCGCTTTCCATTCACAGTCCTGTTTCCCCTTTTCCCCGCTTTCTCTTCTCCCCCTCTATTTCCCAGTGTTTTTCCTCCGTTTTCCCCGCTTTTCAGCATGCCCCTCTTTTTCTCTCCTCATAATTTTCTCCAATGCTTTCACTATATTTTCCCCGCTTTCCCATCCCATCC
>SIJG01000095.1:547213-583020 GCA_023374025.1 Heterodera schachtii | reverse complement strand
ACATTTTTAATATTATGTTGTAACATAATAAGTTCTGTCATGGAGACCAAAAAATGCATACAAAAATGAATAACAAATCAATTAATAAAGCAATTTTTTAATGTAGCTTTGCTAGCTTATTCTCTTATATTAGCCCCACATTTTGACCAAAAAATCTAAATAATGTTTATCAAAAGCAACAGAATTTTCTCTTTCGAATAATAATATCCTAATCTATAATGATATATTTAAGCAATTTTTAAAAAATATGCAAATAAATAAATCACAACTATGACAGAACTTATGTTACAACCTAATATCATTTTCTTTTAAATTCGTCGCATGAAAAGAACATAAACAAAAAGCATTTTTGGAAAATAAAAAATAAAATTCTTAATGCTGAACCCTTTATAGGTTGTGTGTTGAAAACAAATTAGCATCTCCCTCATGATAAACAATCTTGGCACCTAAAAAGAGAAAAGTTAATTATTAAAATATATAAGATAATCCAAGGATTTTCCAACAAAATAAAATCCCAATAAATATTATTTATATTATTTTTTACTTTAAAAAGATTTAATTTAAAATTGAAGAATATAAACAAAGATAAAATTCAATTAATACTTAAATATTTTTTTAATTAAAAATTTTTTTATTTGTAAAATACAACAAAATACAAAGCATCTATATTTGAAGTTGTCAATAAAGGGTATAAATGAATGATTTATAGGTTAAATAGCAAATAAAATTTTAATTTTAAAGATGATTTATAACAATTTTTTTTTGGACTTACATTAATTGACTAAATAACAGAAAGTTATCAAAATTTTTCTAAATATTGTTTTATGCATTTCAAACGCATTAATTAGATAAAGAAATGGAAGACCAAAAGCAAGCTGATTGAATTGAAATAATTATTAAATTAAAAGGGTACTGAGTTGTCTCAAACTCTGTTCGCTTTTTTTATCGAAGATATTTATTATTTGTTTTTATTTAAAAATTAAGAATCCAAACTAACAAATAAGTAATAAAGGCCAAGACAATAAATAATTGAAACACAACTTTTCGGAAATAAATTGAATTGGGAAAAACACCAACTCCTCGAGAAAAATGCATCAATGGAATTATTGGAATTGTAAGATGTTGTATTGAAATAATTCTTAAACTAAAAATTCAATGATAAAAAAAACCAAAACAAAAAATTAATTTTTATATATTACGTTAAAAATAAGATTTATATACCATGAGTTGAAAACAGTTTTTCAATAAATTGCAAAAATTCAATCAAAATAATCGCAGAATTTCTAAAGACCAAAAAAAATTTGATTTGAAAAATTATCATGCTATTTTATGAAAAAAGAATTATTTTGTTAAATGCGTTACAAATTAAAATATCAAAAAATTGTTAAAATAATCTTTAAAAATAAAAACAGAACGGGAAACAGAATTCTATTATATCGTTCTCTGAGCAGGAATTTTGATTACAACATAACACCAAAGTTTATTTAATACTAATTTAAAAATACGAATTAAATTTTTAAATAAATATTTATGGCACTATCGTTAAACATGCATGCCATATGTGAATCCATATCAATTTGTTATATGTATATGAAAGAAAATATTAAAAATAATAATATTAATTTTATTTAGTCGATCAAAATTGGAGAGCTGTTTGGCGCAATTCTGACTATGCCTTGGGAAGCGCAAATCCTCTCACAATGAAGAAGCGGACTGCAGGTGTTTTTTGATGCGTCAAATATATTTATGTATTTAAATTTTTCAAAGAAATTACAAAAATTAGAATTGAGTTTAATTTGAAATTTATAATCCCAACAAAATAATTAACTAAATAAAAGAAAATAATAATAATATTCCTTTAAATGCGACAGCAGTTATCTCTTATTAAAAGATTTAAACAAAAATATAAATTCAACAGAAAAATATTTAAAAAATTAAAGTGACAAAGTCAGAAAGAAATACCAAAATGCCTTCATAATACTCATACAAACGCGAATAAAAAACAACTTAAATACATAGTAATTAAAAGTTGGATTGCATATAAATAAAATGATTTACATTAGTAATGAAAACTAATTAAAATATAAGAATTAAAATAAAGGGAAATGCTTGCAAAAATTTTGTATTAAGGCAATTCAGGGCTTTCCAAAAGACTCCAAAAACCGAGAATGGGAATCATCACGCGTGATTGTAAAAATGAAGTAACTAAAAAAGAAAAATATTCTAAACAAACAATACAGGAATAAAAAATAATTGAATATAAAACATAATTAGTATTTATAGAACCGTTTTATTCAGTTAAATTTTTAAAAATGTAGATAATATAATTTAAACATAAACATAGATAAAATACTTATGTATGTGAAACATATATATGGTATGAAACCTTATTTAATTGAATGAACATATTAAAACCAATTTAGCAAACAGAAATGAATTGTGCGAATTAAAATAAAAAATACAAAAAAATTTAACAAAAAATTAATTAATAAAGCACTTTTCCTTCAGATAAGTTGTCGGGAATTCTCAGCATTTAAATTTTTAAAAATACTCAAAAATTAAGAATAAATAAACAATTTTATGGAAGGGGTAAAAAATGTAAAAATTTACAAAACATTTAAATAATGATTCAAAATTTTGATGTTTTTTATCATTCAAAGCACATAACTAATATTAGAGTGTTCTAGAGAATCAGAGGTCCTTCACCAGAACAGCACCACCTTCATTTGCAAATCCTTCTCAGCTTGTAAGCATGAAAATTATATGAATGCTTTAATTGAAAAACGAATAATTAATAGTTTACCTAAAAAACTACTAACTTTTATATAGTATAAAAATGATTTTCTCGTGGCTTAAATTGCTAACAGCACTACGTAATTTTTTTATTAAATACCGAACAAACAATATTTGCACATTTTTTTACTAAAATTACTCATTAATTTATTAAATAAATAGTCAAATTAAATGAATTGATGATTTGAAATTTAACTCCACTATTCGACAAAAAAAGGATGTCCTTCTGTGGGTGGACAAGGAATTAAAGCGATATACAAAATTAGTTAACATTTCAACAAAAAAACAAAATATTGATGAAAATCATATTATTAAAAGTATTTAGAAAAAAATTTGAATGAAAAAGCTAATTAATAAAAAAAATACAATTTCAATATTTTAAATGCTTTTATGATATATTGAGATATTAAATAAAATAAACAAATGATGAAAACTAGAAATGAAATTCTGAAAGAATTAATTTAAATCAACAGGAGTGATAACAAAATTAGATCATCTTCTTAAAAGAATCCCTTTTTCTACAAGACAAAAATTGTGAATAATTTTTTATTCCAATTTGTGTTCTAGATATAATATTTTAATTCATCTATATGATTTTAAATTTTAAAAAAAAGTTAAAATGATTAAATAAATAATGAATCAATAAAATAACAAAAAAATATATTAAAAAATTTAAATAATAGATATAAAAAAATTAATAAAAAAAATTTAATATAAATAAATCTACATTGATAAATAATCCAATTTATTACATATTACAATATAAAAATAAGAAAAAGTGATCCTTTAATCGTCACTACAACCAATTAAATCTAATAGTTGAAAATGAAATAATTATTTACAGTGAGCAACTTTAAGCGAGAAAAAATAATTACTGAAACAACATCGGAAGGGGGGGGGGGAGGGGGAATAAGAGGGACTCGAAACGGAGCGTGAGCATCGAGAGCAGAACGGCATTCTTCGTCAGTCACATTTCGACTACATTTTTAAATACATAAAATAATTTATAATAAAATTAACAAACGAAGTAATGAAAATGCGAATAATGCACAAAAAACAACGAGATTTTTATACAGTAGTAATGTGCAAGCTTTCCAACAATATAAAATCAAAAAATTAAAAAATTGGAGGATTTTATGATTAGAAATATCCTGAAAAATAAATTTTTACAAATACATATTAAAACGAGGACTTCAAAAAAAGTTTATTATTATACTAATTTAAAAAACACAGAATTATATTTTAAAGAAATAAATTCATGGCAAAATCGTAAACGCATGCCATATGTGAAATCTGATAAATTAATTATATGCATATATTATTTATTTATCCAGCAATGTAAAAGCAAAAATTTTTTTTTAATTTACTGGAATCAAACACATAAAACATAAAATTTTTAAACACAATATGAAATCAGAAAACTTCATATCCAATTTAAACAGTTGGATGACTAGAAAATAATTTATCAAATGATAATGACAGAGAATATAATTACAACACAAAATATTTTTTTTTAAATAAATGACAAAAGCAGAAAATTTGAGACGCTTTTAGATAAGAATTAATATTTTTAAGAATTCCAATAAAAATATATAAAAAAACAAATTTGTTATAAATAAATTCTTTTATTTTAAAGAAATTTGTAAAGCATAATTTTTACGATTTAAAATGTATATCGTCATTTAAAATTCTAATAAAGTTTTAAATCTCATTAAAAAAATATTATAAAAAAATTTTTTAAAATAAAGAATAGAAATAATTTTGTTGGGGGTGGGTAATTAAAAAAATAAATGACATAATCACGACGATTTATAGATTAAAGACCACATAAAATTTTATTAATAATACAAAATTTCATTAAATACAAATAAAATTTTAAATAAAATAAATAAACTTTTTTTATAAAAACTCATTTTACTTGCATTAATGTAAGACACGAAAATTTAAAAAATAACAAATAAATAAGGCTAAGAAATTAAATATTTACTGAAGATAAGTCCAAATCTAAATTATTTAAATTATCAAACATTATATAAAATTAAAAAGAGTAATGAAAATAATAATTTAAAAGAAAATTTTTCATTGCTAATTCGCCTTAGGTATCTTATTCCATGAAAAATGAACAATTTTTAATAAAAATAATTATATGAAATAAATCGTTTGTAATATTAAAGCATACTTTTTACTGATGCACACAATAGGCTGCGGATTTTTGTGGGCAAAAAATCCAACACCTTTCCAAAAAACTTACCATGTAGCAATTGGCATCAAATTACGTTTCTTAAACTTTATAAAAATAAATATAACAAAAATACGATCGAAAAGAAACAGAAGCTAACAATTTAAATCTAAAAGGTCAATCCCTAATGTTGCCAAGAAAATTTAATATTTTATCAACTTTTGATTTAGAAATTATCATAATTAACATTAAATTTATAAATATCTAAAAGAACCATGAAAGTAAAAAATTGTTTGTATATATGAATTTTCATATATACAAATCGTCAAACGTCGGTTTTAATTCCACATGCCATTGTGTTGTAGCCGAAGTCTTTTTCATATACAAATCGTCAAACGTCGGTTTTAATTCCACATGCCATTGTGTTGTAGCCGAAGTCTTATGCATTTTGTGAACAAATTAAAATTATTTGCCAAGAAAAAAAATCCTAGAAAAATTTTCAAAATTACCAAAAACCTCAAAGTTGTAATTTTATTTAAATTTTTAATCAATTCAAAAATTTATTTTTATATTCCTTCTTTCACTTGAAATTAAAAGAAAAAAAAATAAAAATGATATTTTCTTTGCAAGAATAAAACAACGTAATTCCAAATTAATTAAATAATTCTGGAAATACACAATTATTGTATTTTAAAAAATAATTTAATTTGCTAAAATATTGTATATTTGGTAAAAACTATTATTTGACATTTTATCGCAATTTAATCATTGATGTAAAAGCTAACATTAAATTTTTATATATTTTTTACAAATTTTCAATTAAATATCTTTTTAAGAAATGCCTATTATGGTCATGAGTTGTGTTTTGGTTTTCCATGCTGAGAATAAATATAAATTTTAAAAAGCTGAAAATAGAAATAAAACTAATATATAATGAAAATAAAATTTATATATAACAAATTAACAAAGACAAATAGTGTGAATGAAACAGCCAGGCGGCCTACGACAAGATAAAACCCAATTAAAAGCAAAAACTTTAAGGTTTAAAATTCGGACTCTATTAAAATGAAAATAATACCAACCTGTCAAGTGGAGACAGCACGATGAACTCCATTTACCAAAAAGAAAAAATCTGAAAAATAAATCCTTGTAGCTTGAAAATTAATATTGATACCCTAATTAAAAAATAGATAAATTACCTTTTTTTAATATTTTACCTTAAAAAAATAGTATGTAATATAACTAAATATTTATTAAATATGATTTCTAAAATATGAAATAATACTCATGAACATTTCTGAAGTAAAAAATAAAAAATACAATAACATTATTTTCAAATTAAATTTAACTAGTTTAATAAAATAATTGCAGTCTTGAAATAATTTATGAAAAATGTAGTAAAACTTAAAATGAAAAATAATTATTAGAAAAAGATAAATAATAAATTTTTGAAAATATAACAATAAGTTTCCTAAAAGAAGCTTTAGTAATACGATTTAAAAACATGAAAAAATTTACATGAAAAAATTGTATTTTCCTATAAAATTGCATTAAAGTGAAAAAATAAAAATTCAGTGACTTGTGTTCATCGTTTGAACAAACTTCTGAAACCAACTAAGTAATTCAACAATTAAATAACTCTAATTAATTAAAAGAAGCGGAATTAAAATAAAAAAATAAAAGCAATAGCAAAATAAATATAAATAAATAATTATTTGAATGCTAATATTCCGTAGAAAATTATTAAATTTTTCAAAAATATTCATAAAATTTCAATTTATTCCTGAATTATTCAAAAAGTGTGCAAAATGCACGGCTTCAATAAAGATGTATACTGATAAATCTAAACAGTCTAAAAAACCCAGGTTGATGATCACGAATTTATCTAAATAATTCATTAATTCGAAATCAGATTGCGTTCATAATACCACAAGGAAAAATTCTTGGATGCATCTTTCATTGCATGCCCATGAGAAAAAAGTAAACTGAAATTCTAGATAAATAAAGAAAAACAATATTCTTCATGTAAGTTGTGAAAATAAAATAACCTTATATTTTATGTCTTGAATATTAAAAAATGTGAAAAATTAATCATAAAAAACAATAACTAAATAAACGATAAAACAAACGATTATAAATTAATTATTTCACTATTCGTCACTATTTCGGAGTTTTTGTTAACAAATTAAATTAAAAAGGAACCAAATAAAACTTAAATAATGACAATAATTCTATTGTATATAAAAATAGATTAAATCAAAAAATGTTCAAAATAACGATTATTAAATCTTTAAATAATGATTTTTGGCACAAAAAAAAATCTAAATAACGATTTTTGGCTCAAAAGCTTTAATCACCCAAATGTGGCAAAAATGCTAAAAGCCGTATGGCGTGCCATATTTTGTGTCCGAATGTTTTTGCTGGCACTTTTTGTGGTCCGCGAAGAGTTTGCCAAATGAAAAGTTCTAAAACTCTAGAGGCGGACAGTAAGCGCATAAATGGTACTGTAACGAGAAATATCAATTATTTCTAAGCATAAAAAGGTGCCCTTTTCCATTTCGGCTCCAAGTTCAAAAAAAAATTATTTTCAAAATCAGAACGCCAAAATTTAAACTCTCTCTCTCTCCTTTCTCTCCCTCTCTCCCTCATTCTCTCTTATCTGTTTCTCTTTGCTCTCCGACTCCCAGTCTCTCTCCCTCCCTACTCTCTCCATTCTGTCTCTTTGCTCTCGGACTCTCTCTCTCCACTACTCTCTCGCTGCGTTATAGAAAATCAACACAAAACTACGCTGACTCGTTGATATCATTGGCATTATCTCAGCACATCATTGGCATTGCCCCCGATGTGCCCTCCCCCCTCCCCCACATTCCACTTCATCTTCATATTTTCCTTTACATATTACTTTTTTTCCTCCCATTTGTGTTTTTAATTCTTAATAATGAAAATAAAATAAAAATAAATATCTTTGAAAAATAAAAATTTAGTATTTATGCTATTCAAGGTTTAACAAAAAAGGCTTACCAAATTTACGGTAATTAATAAAAAAAATTAAATTGAAAAAATAAAATTATTATTTATATACATAAAGAAAATTATTCTTCTTCAAGCCGAAAACTTAAGACAACAGAAAGGTGTGCGCATGAGCTGAAGATATAGAAAAAATATTTTTAATAAGATCTTCCAAAAGCTTAAAATTATACTAAGAATTACATGTACTAAGAAAATATCACTTCTTACCCAATTCAAATAAATTAATTAAAATTTGTAAAAACCAAAATTTTACACTACCTACAATTTGCATCGGAAAACACAATTAATAAAAAAATATTTTAATTACAAAAATTTATATGTAAATAGATAAAAAAAAAGACCATATTTATATAAAAAATGTTATTCTTCCAGAGCTGGTACTCAAGTACCCAAAACATAAATTTAATTAAGTAACAGACCAATCATCTTTTAATAAATTCTCTTGATTTAATAGCCTTAAATAAATTACCAAATGAACTGTAACTGAAATTGCTTAAATTATATATGAAAAATTTGAAATTGTTTAAATTATATTTGAAAAATAACTGAATTGTTAAATTATTTTTGAAAAAATAATCACCTTTCCAAATAATGTAGACAAAAATGAAGCAAGAAATTGAAACACAAAGTGAAAGCATCATACAACCTGAATCTGCTTGGTGTAAATTTGCGATATTATTTTTTATAGTGAATTTTTTTTTCATGTCACGTATAATCTCCAAAATAATAATAAAATTTAATTTACTAATCCAAATTTGATCATTCAATACCAATTGTACAAAAAATTTCACCAAAATAATCGTAATAAATAAATTGCAGCAAATCTGAAATTTTCATTAAATACACTACAAAAACGATATAATCATAATAAAAAAGATTAAATCATATGGTATAAACGAAATAAATCAAAGAAAGTAAAAAATTTTTAAAAATAATTACAAAATTTTTAGAGCAAAGTTATATAATTAAAGCGATAATAATAAAAAATCGATTTAATCAGTAAAATATAAGATTTTAAAAAGTCAACCTTTGGCTTGTTATTAATAAATTATAATAAACATCATCATAATGAAAAATTTTAACCACATAAAATGAAGGTTTCATGCAAAAAATAGTTTATTTTTCATTTACATGAAATGATTTTTACGCAATTATTTTTTGATAAACTGATACAGACAACCAAGAGTAGTATGTACAACATATTGCGATCAAGAATAAAACCTAATAACTCATTTAGAATAACTAAATTTGACAAAAACACCAAATATATTTAGCAATATAAAAAATAATAAGTTCCAGTATATTTTCACAGATAATAACCTAAGTATAATTTTTAAAAATGGAATATAAATGATAACTTTTTTAAAAAAGGTAAATTAAATATTCTTACCCAGTTTTATTATTCTTTTAACTGAAAAGTTAAAATTAGATTATTTATAATTTTCTTAAAAAATAAAAGAAATTTCTAATAAGCAGTGAACAAGATAATAATTAAATTAAATAAAACTACCAAATAAATTTATTTAACAATATTAACGAAATTAATTAAATATATTTTGAATAAAAATATGAGCGAATGTTTTTTATACAATTAGACGTCAACGAATACGAGTTTACTAAACAATTGGACTACAAGATAGAAAATAAAAATATAGAGTTGTGATACATAAAATGACTCCGTCACAATTGAATGATAAATTAAATTAAAGCGATCAAAGCCGTAAGATTTTTCCACTATTTTTTCAATTCATATATTAAAATGATGAATTATTTTACAAGACCAGAAAAACATTGAATGAATGAAGGGATATTTGATTGTAGCAAATCATAAATAATACAAATAAAATTTCATTCAAATTTGAAAAAAATCATAAAAAATTTAATTCACATTGTATGCGAAAATTAAATAAAAATGGAACAAATACAATAATTTTACTTAAATCATCATAAATCTTTGTGCTTGAAATAAAAAATTACATTAATGACTCTGCAAAATCACAAAAAAAGAGATGTGAGCCGCAATCATGAGGAAGTAAATGTTAGTTGCAGTAAATCAAATAACACTAAAAAAAGTTAAAGAAAAAATATATAATGAAATTTGTATTATTAAATAATAAATAAATCTATTTTCTTAATTAGAAATATATTTTAGGTTGAAAAATAATAAAAAATTCTAATACAAATTATAAAACTGAAAGTTTAAATACGTCAATTATGCTTAATATAATAAAAAATATCTTATAAGGTTATACAGGGTGACAAATAAGTAATGTCCCACTTATTTATTTGAATAACTTTTTTCAAACTCAATAAAAAATTACAAATAAGTAGTCAAAATGTGCATAACAGAATGGAGAATATTGCTACACAATAGTTTTATCCTATTGTTAGGAAGACCTGAGATGGAGACATATTGGTGCCGAATTTTTTTTTCAGATGGCACGCAACTCCCGGATCAATATTTTGGCAAATTTCCTGAGAAAGGCTTAATGAAAATAAACCATTTTTTATGAGAATTAACTACGACCCTAGTCACTTGAAAGGACTACTCGAGATAATTTATGGGTTAAGTTTAGGAGAATAATAGTCCAACTTTTTATCATGGATAAAAACCAAAAATTGCCCCTAAACCAGTCACAAAGTTACAAACATAAAAAATACTTTCCATAATTTCTTCAAAAAGGCACTTATCTGACATGAGCTACCAATTGGACCGAGGCTTTATTCCACGCCAAAGAATTTCATCTGAGTATTTTGATGGTGTCATTACACTAATGTAGAATGGAATTTTTATTTTTCATTCGGTTCTCCTTAAAGAGAATTGAATTGGCTTTAATATGATTATTAAAGTATTAAAATCAGTTTAATACTTTTCGAGATATAAGAAATTATACAGTGGGACATTACTTATTTGTCACCCGTAGATAGAATAATTGTTGTACAAGCTACGGAGGCGATATAAGTGTCGTTCATAGTAAAACAAAATACTTCTAAAATTAATCTGATTAAAAAAATAAATATAAACTCAAGATTATAATAAGAACTAAAAAACATCAGTTCACCCGCGTTATTTTTTTGAAAGAAAGAGTGGGGCTAAAAGTGGTTCGTTGCTTTATTTTATAAAAATAATATTTAAATTCGCAAAGAAATTACTGGCCACTGAAAACTCTGATGGTTTAAAACATAATAAAAGAGATTATAAAAATTAAAAAATATCTTAAAAAAAACTAAAAACGAGAAACGGCACATATGAAAAATAATATATTAATATTAATATTGTAATATAAATTAACTGGGAATATGAATATCCAAATCAACATCAACTTTAGGTTTTCTATTATACTTTAAAAGAATTGGGTCAAAGATTAAAAGATTGATAAACTCAGCAAATAAATGAAGGTACCTAAAATACTTTCAATAATTTAATTGTACAAAATAATTTAACAGCTCTATCGGACATGAATACATATAATACATTATGATAACATAAAAGAATCTAGATTTATTACTCAATTTAATAAATTAAACCGAATTTAATAAAATAAAAAAGACCTTAATTTAATTTTTTCCTTTGTTAGACAAAAATAAAAAACACAATCTTAAAAATTAAAGCTTTTTATGGTGAATAATAAATTAAATATCTGTTTTTAAGTAAATGAAAATATAAAAAAAATAAATAACTGATAGCGAAAATTTCATTTGAAACAAATACTTAATATTGACTGATGCTAATCTGATCAATTTTTTTCTGTTCCACCAACCAAATTTTGTGTAAATCCATATTGAGCTTACGGAAGAAAATTTTGAAAAAAAATCAAAAATTCAAATAATAAATTAATAAAAAAAAATTTAAATAATTTATAGTAAAAGTTTTTTATTTTTCAAAACATAAATGAAAAAATTAAAAAAATTATGCATCGAATTAATGGTAAAAGCGATTCAAGCTTCTATATATTCAACCCATATTTAGTTTTCTTAAATAAATTATTTAATAAATTTTTATTCACGATGGTCGTGATACGTGCATTGATAAAAATTTTAAATACTTTTATCATATATCTAAGAAATATTATCTACATCGAATCAATTATAAAAAGATACACAATTTAAATAAAAAAATGAAGATATTAAAAATGGAAACAAGAATTTAATCAAGCGAAATAATGAAAAACACATTGCTTAATCACCAAAAAAAATAATTATAAAAAATACGGTGTAAAATTTATGATTAAAACAAACAAATAATAAAACTTTTCCATCCTTGAAAGTATTTACAAGTAAAGCGCGCCAAAAACGAATAATAAAAACCAAATAAAGAAAAAAATTCAATAATTAATTTAATTTCTTTTGAAGCCGATTGAGCCGGACATTCAAACTCTTCAACACTTACCCATGAAATAGATAAAGCCTTTACAATAAATTAAGAAAATGATTTAAAAATTAATAAATGCAAGAATCAATGTCAAAATTCCATAATTTAAATTAAATGATGAATTTAATAAATTTTAATTTTTGAAAAATTCATAAAATTAAAAAACTTTCTTCTAAAAAACTTATATTAAAATAATTTAAAATTAATAATTTAATTGAAGCAAGTAAAAATAAAAATTTGTTAAAAATGGGAGAAAAATATTGCAACATGTGTTTAGCTCGATTACAAATAAATTAAAGAATTAGATTTAAATAATCGTAAAATTTATTTTCATCTTACATATAAATACAGATATTTAAAATAATCTAAATAAAAACATAAAATTACCAAAAAATAATGATCATCTCATTAAAATAAAGTAATATTTTTAATTGGACCTTACCAATTAAAAATGAAATATTTAATGTAATTTAAAAATAATATTAATATTCTGATTATTAAATTATTTATGATGTGAATATTAAAAAAATCAAATGAAACATGTCGTTCCTTTTGACACACTGCATGAACAAAATGAAGAAATTCAAGAATTATTTAATAATTATTGAAAATTAATATCAGAAAAGCGAATATGTAGAATCCATAATAAAAAAAAAACAATGAAATTCAAACAAATTTTTATTTACTAATTTGAATAATTTTTTTGTAATTTTTATTGAACTTTATAAATATACTTTTAAATAATTACATACTTTGCTTGAAACACCTTCATTTTAACATTTAAAATAGAATAGTTAAACGAAGAACATAAAGAATTAATGGATATTCAAAAAAATTTAATATAAACCAAAAATAGAAAACTGGCCGATTTTCAGATTTTTTCACTTTCTATTAAAGAGTTATTATGAGGAGAATTAAAAAGAATTTACTGAACGATTTGATAAATTTAAAAAATATATGGCCAAGGCAAACAAAAAACTAAAAATTTTACTAAGTTTATATTTCCTTGTTTCGTGACCGGCCTTTTCTCCAAAATGATTTAAATTTATTAAGGTTCGTTCGCATTTAGCGCTAAAAATTGAAATGAATGAAAACCTTGAAAAAATAAATGGCTCATAACCCTCGTAAATATCAAAACTTTACACATTTTTATTCGATCACTTTTTTCAATTCATGCATCGTCGGACCGTGTTCTCGAACATGAAATTGGTTCCATTATCGATCAATACAAGAGATGCGATTTTTATGCAAAAAAATCGCGAAATGCGCCTAAAAAGGCAGAAAAAATCGTAAAATGGCATTAAATAGAAAAGGACAACAAATATGGCGTTTATAATTGCGTTTTTAAAGCAGTTTACGTTAGCATTTATAAGAATTATATTTCTAAAACGAAATAAATTAATCAAATGGTAAGAAGTAATTTTTAGGAAATTAAAATTTAAAAAATAGAAACAAATGCTGAATTTTTCATATGGATTTTTCTAATATTTTATTTGCGTTTAATATTACTCAATTTTGTTATTTTCTCTTCAACAAATATTTTACAAATTAATAGATTCACGTATTCCCTAACAGAAAAATCAATTTTTTACTTTTAGATTTAAAGAAATATCGCAAAAAAGTAAATTTAAGATATTTTTATTTTGTAAAAGAAAAACTAAAAAATACAAATTAGATTTTGTTACTAAAAGAGAAAAAATAGTGTCTTGGACATTAATAATCTGAATTATGTACAGAAGTGTATCGCAAGTAAAATGATAATAAATATTCATTCATTTAGGAAGTTTAAAAATTTAGTTTACAAAATAAATTAGGAAGTTTAAAAATTTAGTTTACAAAATAAATAAAACAATTGATAGTTTTGTTGAAAATATAAACATTTTATAACATAAAAATTTAAAAACTGTATTTATTAAAATCTAATTTATTTACATTTTACATTTAAAAAAATAAAGAAATAATTGCATAGAATTAAAATACCATTTCAATATTAAATAATACACAAAAGCTGTGGAATAAATTATAAATTTATTTTAAAAGTGATATAGTAAAACCAACTAAATATACAAAGCGATAATTTTTTTGTTTTATTAATCTGTGAAAATTTCAAAATTCTACGAAGACAATATGCCGAGAATTAATTTTACATCAAAATATAATATTGATATTTGATGAATATTATAAGAAAACCCAGGTGATTATAAAAAAATACCGACCAGAGGTTGTATAAGTTTATATCTAAGAAAATCAGACGAAGAAATAACGATTAATTAGTGAAAAAGGGAGCAAAAATAATGCTCAATTGCAGTGAAGTATTAGTATTATAGAGCCAATTGATTACATTAAAAAGGTTAATTAATTAAAATCTCGAAAAAATTATCGAATAAAAATATAAAAATTAAAACTTTTTATAAAGTACATAAAAATCAAATAAAACGGCTTTGTAATCTGAAAGCTAAAAGAGAATAACAACGATTTATTCGTGGAAAAGTTTATGTACATGGATTATCTCTTTATATATAGATTAAAAGATTAATAAAATATTATTCATTTACTAAAAGCTTATGAACATATTAAAAAACCCATTTGAAAATATTAAATTAGATTGAAAGATAATTAAAGAAATTATTTTTATATTTTACAATCATCCATCGGTTCGTTCAGTCGAAAGTTTATAAAACAAATGGTAATGTATTTAAATTTTCATTAAACAAAAATTCTTCGCGGATTTATAGTACATAATCTGTAAAATAAAAATAAAAAGAGGGACATATATTCTTATTCTAAAAAATTGTTAAAAGTAAAACCAAAAACTTAATAATGAAACTCTTCACGATGTACACAAGATTGCCTACTCTCCAATTTATCGCCAAGCGAATTTATGAAATTTAAAGCTCGAAGCTTTTTTATTTAAATACATAATGTTTTAAAATTAACTTAAAAAATAATAATTGAAAACGCAAAAAAAATGAATATTATTTTGCTAAATATATTTTACATTCATGCTTTTAACATGGAATATATAATTTTAAAAAAGCAAAGCAATTCGTCAATCTTTACATTTAACATATCTCGCTGCACATGCTTGCTTTGATGCTAATCACGCATATGCGACACTTGACACTATGGGAAGCATCTGACATTTGTAATTAAATAGATTTTTTATAAACAATTGCAAATACAAAAATAAATAAGAAGGATAGATGTAAAATATAAAATTAACAATACATTTATTTAAAAAATTAAAAACTAAAACAATACTACAATTTAAAAGTTAAAATACAGAAAACCTTAATTTAAATTAATTACCAACAAATGATTTGAATATCAATTTTTTAATGAATATTTTAATACTTATCATAAAATTTATCATCAGCTAATCCCTGAAATAAAAATGAGGTCAGAGAAAAAATAAGAAGCAGGCCAATGTATGGTTTTGATAAATAAAATCATAATTTTAAATAAATTTATTTTTTCTTTAAAAATAAAAAAATAATTAAAAAATGATTAAAACTAAAATAAAGAAATTATTAAGAAAGTATATACTTGGAGCAAATTGATTGTTTTGGGTTGGAATTAAGAAAAAAAATTGGAAAAACCAATTTTTTAAAATTAGTTTAAATAAATAATTGAATAAAAAAATTAAAAGTCTAATTGAAGAAATAGTTATATTAATAAACACAAGATAAAAATATAATATGTTCGACAATAATGATATGGTTGAGGTGAGTCTGGACCGTGGTGCGACTTTTGGGGATTTGCAACTTGGGGACCCGACATTTGGGGACCCGACTTTTGAGGATCCCGACATTTGGGGACCCGACTTTTGGGGACCCGACAATTAGGGAACCCGACATTTGAGGATCCCGACATTTGGGGACCCGACTTTTGGGGACCCGACACTTAGGGAACCCGACATTTGGGGACCCGACATTTGGGGACCGAACGACATTTGAGCAAAAGGCATTTAGGGAAACCACAGACATTTGGCAACCCGACATTTAGGGACCCGACATTTGGGGATTTTAATAAAACAAAAAAAAATTATTAAGAAGTTTAATTTTAAGCCCAAAATTAGACAAAATTACATCTGCTTTAGCCAGAGTTATCCATTGCAAGAAAAAATTAAATAATATTTTAAAAATTAACTCTTTTTCCGGACTTACCGCGAGGAGGTAGCAGAATTTGAGCGCATACTAACCACAAACAATAGACAAATCACAATACACTTTTATGTACAGTACACCCTTTTTCAACTTTTATTTGAAGTGCCTTTCCCAAGGGCCAACGGGAACAGAAATCCGTCAAGGGCATTCAAAAAGTTCCAGACGACTTTGATGTCTAGTTGCATACTGCAACAAAATGCCGAGGTCATATTTTCTGTTTCTTATCTTTCGGGTGACTGTTCGGTGCTTTAAAATTAATCTTTTAACGAATACTTTTTTTGTAACTCTTCTGCTAACTCCTCACGGTGAGTCCGGAAAAAGAGTTAATTTTTAAAATATTATTTAATTTTTTCTTGCAATGGAATTAACTCTGGCTAAAGCAGACGTAATTTTGTCTAATTTTGGGCTTAAAATTAAACTTTTTATAATTTTTTTGTTTTATTAAAATCCCCAAATGTCGAGTCCCTAAATGTCGGGTTGCCAAATGTCTGTGGTTTCCCTAAATGCCTTTTGCTCAAATGTCGGGTTCCCTAAGTGTCGGGATCCCCAAATGTCGGGTCCTCAAATGTCGGGATCCCCAAAAGTCGGGTCCCCAAATGTCGGGGCCCCAAGTTGCAAATCCCCAAAAGTCGGGTAGCCAGTCTGGACATAAAAGTAAAATAATAGAAAAAAACTCTGTTTAAAAATTTCTTCATAAATCAATTTAACAAGTTAATAATTAAATATAGAGAAAAAGCTAATATGAATTTGAAAAAACAATAAATGATATTATTAACATTTTTGTGAAAAACCATCATATGCGCTCATTGTCAGCGTGAGCTAACCAAACCACGCCGGCCGGAAAAGAATAATAAGTATCTAATAATGGCAATTGAAAATTGGATTTGCTTTGTTAGCTAGCAAAAGTCAACATACAAATCTCACGTAGAAATACTAAGTCCCATTCGTGGCGGAAACAAATATATTATTTTTAAATAATATAGGTCAAAACTAAAATTAATAATAAATTAACAAAATAGAAATTTTAATTTAAAAATTTTTTTACGTATTAAAATTATTCTTGCACTAAAATTTTCACCTAAAAATAGTAATAAATTACAATTTGAAAAGAATGAAATGATAAATCCTTACTTACATTGTTACTTGGATAAATTGTTTATATATATGGCTAGGCTCTGATGATTAATAATAAAAGGAACAAAGCCACGAATGCAAAATAATATTATCATTTCTAATAAAAACTTTAGAGTTTGTGATACTTAATAGATAATAATAATATAAAACTTTAAGAATTTTAGAGCAAGAAAAAGTTTTAAAAAGTAAACAACTTAATTCTTGATAATATATGTTATTATAATTAAATATCTTAAATAAAATAAATAAATAAAATTTCGAAAACAAAGAATATAAATAATTTTTTTGTTGTAATTTAATAAAATAAATATCAGAGATAATTGAAATTTTACAAATTTAAATATGATTAATTAACGTTAGCCAATTCTTATGCCAAAAACCATGTGACGTTGCGACTACAAGATAAAAAGATAAAAAAATATTTAAAAAAAGACCAAGCGAAATATCTCATGTTAATAAATGTACAAAAAACTACTTTTTGCAGAAAAAAAGCTATCTTTATAATACTAAATGATAAATAATCAAATCGGTTCAAAATGTTGAAATAATTTAATTAACAAACAATGACATCGATAAAATTTAAAAATTGTAATATTAGAAACGAAGAAAAATGTCCAACCGACCCTAGATTCGGGAGAATACCCAATGAGATTCAAACGATATTAAATTAAGAAGAAATAAGTGATGAGAGAGAATATTAATCAAAAAAATAAACATTTTAAAAAAGTTAAACAAAAATTTTACTAACAAAAAAAGAAAGAAATATGAATTTAAAAAAAAATTATCTTTTGAGTGGCGCCCATACGATTTTAAAATAAAACAATTGATATTTTTGTTTAAAAGATAAATATTTTTATAACATAAAAAATTTTGAAAAATTGTAATTAATAAAATCAAATTTTTTAAAATAATAAAACAGTTATGTGGTAATTTTTAAAATTATTAAAATAGCTATATGGGAATTAATTGGAGTCAAAGCATGTTCCTGGTTAAAAATTAACAATTCTGATTAATTTGAAGGTATAAAATATATAACATATTTTACATTTGTCAACAAGAATTATCTTCATATAATTTGGAAGACAGACACATCTTTATAGTATAGTCTTCATGGAAGAGAAATGGAATACTGTTAAATGATGCGTGCTAGTTTATATGGAACTTTAAACAACTTATGAGATCATTATACATATAATTTTAAAACAATTTAGGAAGGAATAAAACATTAAATGCCTCTAAATAATGTTATAATAAAAAGAGCCATATAATGATTATTAATGTAAAAATAGGAAAAAAACAAAACAAAATAACATTTGAATCGCAATGCAATAATGTGTATTTATTAAATATGACGAAAATAAACAATTAGAAAATATTGGAAACTCAAACGTTAAAAATTTTTTTTATGTACTCATAAGAATAAAAAAATACATAAGTAATCTTTGCTAATATAAAACCCCAAATTATTTTATACATAAATTATGAATCTATTTTCAATTATATTTATTAAAAAATATATCTTTTTATAATTTTACACTTATAAACAACAATTATTTTCTGAAAATAAATAATGATAAATATACTAAAAAATGGAGAATAAATTACAAAATGCCAGTTGCCCAATGCCGAACCAGCAACTCAATGAGCAATTTGCTATGCAACCCAATAAACGATTCAAAATTTGAAATAAAAATTCTGTAAAAAAAATGTTAAATTTTAAATAATTGACAGTAGTATATGGCACATTAATCCGGTGTAAAATCCCGCCCCCCTCCCCCTTCCCTTACCAAAAATCCCCCCCCCCCTTCCCTTACCAAAATCCCCCCCCCCCTCCCTTTCATCCGAACCGCCCCCCCTACAGCCCTTTTACTCCGCCTATTTTGAGAAATTAAATTGATTGAATCACCGATAAAGGATGATGTACCAATCGTACAATACAAATAGGTAAAAAATTCGCTGAAATTTGGATCTATGATCAAACTGAAAAAACATTAGGAAATAGGTGAAATATCCAATGATTAGTGACGAAATCAGGTGAAAACCAGGTGAAAATATTGTGATAGCAGGTGAAGAAAAGGGCAGAACAGGTGAAAAAGATTGTCATAGCAGGTGGAAAAAGGGCATGGAAGGGGTGAAGTCTTTTGATGTTGCCGATTATCCCAAACCTATTGGACTACTCCTATGATGTTGCCGCCAACTAGGGGCTGGGGGTCTGTTGATGGGCAACTGCCCATGGGGCTGGGGGATGATGTTAGAAATCGCTTATAATCCGGGGCTTGGACAAGAAACGAATTAAATCGGTACTATAAAAAATTTGTGACCATTTATTTCTTATTTAAAGCCAGATCCAAATACGAACCTTTTTTCATGTGGACAAAAAATTCGTTCAACAATGGAAAAAATGACTTTTTTTCAAAAGAGAATTACCTCCTAATTAGTTTAATGGTATGATACCAAAATTATTTCAGAAATTTTTTAAATAAAAAAATTAAATTTTACAAAATGTAGACAACGGTAACACATCAAATTTATTTTTAAACAATTTATTAAATTATTCATATTTATTTAACAACAACATATTTGAGATAACGGCAGCAAATGAATGCCGATAAATAAATTAGTGAATTGATTCCCTTTGAAGTTGCCGCCCAACCAATCGATTACCCAAATTGTTGTGGGTGTTTTTTTTCACCCGCGCCGCACCACGCCGCGGAAGGTCAAATCATCCACCTGGCACAATTGTGACAGGTGAAGGAAATCCATTTCTTGCAAATTAATTCCAAATCTTTTTGATCTCAAACCTTTTGGGGCGGTTTTATTTTCTCAAATCCTAAAATTTTTCTGATCCTGAAATTAAAAATTAATTTTGAAAATTTGCCAAACCCGTGCGTTTTTTCATCACCCCCTCCCCTCCCTGAATAAAATACTAGAATATATCAAGAACATTGACAATTAAAACGAATATTAAAACAATTAATTGAACTTTTTAATTTGATTAAATAATGAAAGCTTAAATAAAATAAAAATTTTTAAAATTCTATATTTAATGTTTTAATTTTATCAACAAAACATTAATTCGAATAGAAAGATAATTTTAAGCAGATAAAGTCATATAATTTTCATCAAATAATTGAAGGTTGAAAAATTAAACAACGCGTGAGTCAAAACTCACAAAAGTACACTAAATATTTCAAAGATATTGAATTCAATGTTAATTTAAATATGTATAAGACAAAGATTTGACTTAATTTAATTTACGAAATAATGATATAATATTTAAAAAACAATAATAAAAACACTTCATTTCTAATGAAATAAAATTGTCGAATACAATTTGCATTTGCCATTTTCGCTCTGATCGCTTCACATATGCTAAAGCGAAATGCTCAACGAAAACTTACAGAACGAATGATTATGAACAAGATCGTTGTTACACATTTTTCATGTTTTAACTCGAAAGATCTTACGGAATAAAATAATAATTGAACACAGAAGAAAATTGATACAAAAATAAAGACGAAAATTGATACAAAAATAAAGAAGAAAATTGACACAAAAATACTTAATGATAATAAACAAGATATTTATAATTAATATTAATCAACTGCAGTTATTATCATTCCAAAGATAAAACAATAATCTGAAAAAAGTGCTGCCAATTATTTCATAATTGGCATATCAAATATTTGATTTGTTTCCTGAACTGCGGCCGAGAGCGAGAGTATAGAAATATTTTAATAAAAAAGTAGAGAAGTTAACCTTAAATTTCTACATAATAGTGAATAATTTTCTAAATTAATTTTTATGTTTTTAATACAATATTCGTTTAAATGTAATATGAAAAAAGAATAATTTGCGAATTTCATGAATTTAAAAACAAATATAATTTTATAAATTAAAAAAGTACAAATAACAATTACATAATTGAATATAACAATTTTATTATTGTTTAATGCTGTTTATAAGCATTCGGTGTAAGAAACCAAAATTAAGAAATGGATTCAGGCGAGAAAAACAAATCTAAAACCACTAATTTAAAAAAAAATATTTATTTAAATCTAAATTTAAAAATTAAAAAAAACCCAATAATAATATTCAACTACAAAAAAATAAATATCTCGCCAAAAACCTGCACATTTCAAAATTTAACGCCTATATCAACAGTTTGGATTCCGTATAGCCATCCACATATGTCATGTATCCTTTGCACATTTATCTGTTGCATTTATTCTAATAATAATAAAATATTTATGCAAATAAGAACCTGCAGCCCAGCTGATGTGCGTCAGTTCATGTTATAAAATCAAATACAGATATAGTGAAAACGAGGCAAAAATTTTAAATAGAAATGATTAATATAAATTATTAATATAAAAAGATGGAAAACATCGCTTGTCTCAGATGGACCTAAAAATGACATAAAGGTCAAAACAAAAGCAGAAATATATAATAATTATATCATTAGATAAAATTCATTACTTTTAAATGATTCAAATTAATAAAAATTAATAAATCAAATTTGCAAATTTTGAGATAACCAAATCCCTAATACAAAAAGACCACAAATTGTCTCTTTTCTCTTAATTATATTATTAAAGTAAATATATTTAATTAATTCATTAAACATTTGTAAAAGTCGTTTTGCATGACTAATTATTGACGCAAACAACCATAACTAAGCATATAATAACAGTAAATAATTATATTTAGGATCAATTTTATCACAATTAAGAATCATTTTATCCATTAAAAAAAATTAAATCAAATTTTCATTTCTAAATAAAAAATTAAAAAACCCAATAATAATATTCAACTACAAAGAAATAAATATCTCGCCAAAACCTGCACAATTTAAAATTTAACATCTATATAAACAGTTTGGATTCCGTATAGCCATTCACATATGTCACGTATTCCTCGGCACATTTATCTGTTTCATTTATTCTAATAAATAAAATATGGATGCAAATAAGAACCTGTAACTCAGGACCTAAAAATGACATTAGGTAAAAAGTTAAGCAGAAATATATAATAATTATATCAGATAAAATTCATTACTTTTGATTAATTATTTATATGACATATAAAAGCAAACTGTCTCGATTAATCAATATATTAAAAATAGCATAATCAATATATTAAAAATAGCATTTCTTGTAAAATTTAAAAAATTCGAATATTTAGAAAACATAAGCATAAAACCTTTTACATGCAATAAAAATAAAATTTCCATAAAAAATTGATTCAAGGCGTAGAAATTCAGCGGTAAATTAATGTTCGTGAAATCCTGAAAAAAACAATCAGTAATATAAAATATAAAGAATTAAGAAGAATAATTGGTAACGCAAACAACGAGAAATAAGCATATAATAATAGTAAATAATTGAATTTAAAGTATATTTTTCACAACAAAAAATAATAAAAATTTTATTATTTAGAACATTAAAATTACACAAATGAATTTGGGAAAAAATAAAAATAATTGTGTTTATAAATAAAAAATAAATACAATAATTTTTATTAAAAAAAAATTAGGTATCATCTAATTCATTAAAAAATATCTGATCAAATTTTTTATTGATTCTAATAAAAGTCAAGCGAAATACTTCGAAACTCGAAAAAGCAACAATAACGGGCACACGCCAAGAGAAAATTCGTCGTCATTTTAAATAATCCATTCAGATTCTGTTCTAAAATAAAACATAAATACAAACATATTCAATTTATTAATTATTTGAAACAAAATACTAAACATATTAATGCTACAGAGACAAATATAAGTTGAATTACAAAAGAATACAACAACTAAAATTACAATATTATAATAAATTATATTTGTTTAATAGGAAACGAGGAACATCATAAGTTTTTGCTGTTTCTATGCAATTGAAGAATATTACATACAATTTTTTTTATATGAAATTATCTATTAATTTACTAAAATAATTTAAATTTCAATTTATATTCATGTTAAATTTGAACTAAGTTTTCGCATTTTTAGCACATAAATGTAATAATTTTATTACATTTTCAGGATTTTTAGCACTTAAAAATCCGTTATATAATCATAAATAAACTTCAAAGCTTTTGGTAACATAATTTCTAACGGAAATCGAACAGAATAAATTTATACGAAAAGGTAGGAGCTCTTTTACAATTCGACGACCGATAGAAAAAATATATTATTAAAAAAGATATAAATAAAATACTCAGTATGGAAGGAATTTTTTTTCACATTTTGAAAAAAATTAATTAAAATTTTTGTTTATTAAAAATTTAATAATTTTTCAGAAAATATGTTAATATTTTAATAGAGATGGAAAAATAATTATCATTAATATCTATTGAATATTTGAATAATCAAATATATATATATATGAATTAACCAGAAAACCAAATATTTTCATTTCATATTTCCAATATAATAATTTGAAAAAAAGTGATCAGTAGTTAAGATTGATAAAAATTAAACAAACATAATAATTCCCCTTCACATGCATTTAAAAATTTCAATGAAGAAAATAACGATAAAATAGGTCTCATTTATAATAACTAAATAACAGATTTGACAAAAGGTGCTTAAAAATTGAAAAAGTCACAATTTAAATAACAAGAAATAAAGATTTATTAAATTTAAAAAACTAACTTTCACCGAGAAAACCTTTATGCATCAAACAAGGCAACCGATCAATGAATGATTGAAAGAAGAGTCAGCTAATTTTATAGTCAAATTTTCCTTACATTAAATGCATAAAACAATAAATTTAAATCATTGTCATACAAATTATAACAAAAATATATTGAACGAGATGCACGCCTTGGACGTCTCGTAATGGACAAGAAATAATACTAATTAATTCCAAATAGATAATTTAAAAATCAAAAATAATTATATTAAATGAGTTTGAAATTAAAGCAAAAGATAAAAATGTAAAAGTTACATATAATCAAAATAATACAAAATAATATATGCCCGCCCCTTTATCTTATTATAGTTATATATAAACAAGAAAATGTTTCGTTACAAAAGAAACGCTCAAACTTTTTTGCACTCTAGCTTGATCAATATGGCGTAAAATTTTATTACTTAATATGATAAAATAATAGATTTATAATTTTATAAAAATCTAAAAATAAAATAAAAATATTCCTTTAAAATCACGGAAGCATTTAGATTTGGGATCGAAATCCAGTGCGATCTCCCATAGAAACATGTTTACTGAGTAAATTCTACATGAATTGGCACAAAAAAATGTAAAATAAAAATATTTTAAATGATTCAGTGAAACGATCAATCGAATACAAAAAGCATATTAACTAACAAAATTAACAAATAATATTTTTTATAAAAACTTAGACGCCTTTAAAATTACAAATCAAATTCTAAAGAATTTTTAATATGTAGCTTGACTATAATTTGGATTTTTCTTCGATTTGATAAATTGTTAATTTTTCTTTTGCTAATAATTAAAACTATATTATTTACAAGTAAAAAATGAAAAATAAATTATTCAATTTCAAAAAAAAATACCAATAAAATAGGCATTTATTAATTCCAAACAGTATGCCAACACAACGATTGACAGCACTCAACGAATAAAAAAAGTAAAAATTATCATAGATAAATTAATTAATTAAAATATAAAATATGACTATCAATAATCCACCTATTAATAAAAAAATAATATTAGAAACACAACATTAAATGATTAATTGTAGAATTAAACTAGAATTATAAAATTCCAAAATAAACTAATGACGCATATAAAACAAAAAAGAAATAACTTACAAAAAGTTGGAATAAAATAAAAATGCAAAAAAAAAAAACAAAAAATTTTTAAAAATAATAATGCGGTGAAAAGCATTTCGTCAATTTATATATTGTTTTGACATTTAACGCAAGAAATTGATGAAAATGTTTAAATTTGTTCAATAAATTGTTTATATTTATTACAACAAAATAAGCTAAAAACATACAATAGACCGTTGATTTCAATTAAAAATATCTGTATAATATAAAGGACCAACAAAATTCGCTCCAAATTCCACAAAATAAACTAAGAAAATTTCAAAATGTTGCCGGGGTTTTTTAAAACATATAAACAATTAATTCAATTATACATATAATAATATTTAATTTTAAATAAACGAAAATTTTAATTATCAAAATTCCTCAAGAAAAAGGTGCTATGTCATTTCGCGACAAGTGCAAAAATAAAAATCAATAAAATTGGGCACTTCGCGACAGTGCAAAAATGGGCACTTCGCGAAACGTGCAAATTTAACCGAAAGAGACCAGGCCTCATCAGTAAGGTGTCTCTTTGGGTTAAATACAGTGATGGAAAAAAGTCTTGACTTAAAGTGAAAAATTCGTAAAATTTAAAATTTTGCTTGACTTATTATTTTTCTTTTTTATAATTATTACCATCAATATATGACTCGTCCACACACAACAACAAAAATTTATTTGATTTATTCATTCTCGAGATTGATTCACTGATCGGACTTGACTCAAAGAAAGGGCGGAAAAAAGTCGTGACTCAAACATGAAAAACCATCTTAAAGTTCATTTAAAAACCTGAAATAATTCATGCTAGCTTATCTTTTGATACTGATCAAAAAAGTCTTTTACACAAACTTCATCAGATCACTCATTCATGGTTATCAGAAAAGTCAAAAATGGTTTGAAATAGGGAAAGGGGGCTGTGAAAATTTTTCTGGAATTTTTTGATTGGGATGCAAGAAAGAACACAAAATTCTCTACCGAATTGCCTTTTGAATGATATGGATACGACTTGTAGATAGAAAGTTATATTTAGGTTGAATTTTATGAGATAAAAAATCACGATTTTCTACCGTATTTCATGGGAAAATGATCAAAATTGATCATTTTTGAATTTTTGAGAAATTCACTTATTTTTTGAGCACTTTTTTTTCAATTTTTGGCACATAGTTTAGCCTTTTTTGGGATTTTTAGCACATATTTTAAAGGTTTTTTTAGCACATATAAATCCATAACAGAAATAAATGTCGGCGTTAGTATTTTATCATACATTTCTATTTCATGTATTTTGTCGATAGTTAATGTAATTGTTTGCTGCTCTTAAAAATTTTCACCTTTTTATATTTATTGTGTGATTTTTTGTAAATTAATTTTTATTTATATAGTATATCTTTTTACATATGTAAATACTCTGTCGAGTAGAGAAATTATAAAATAATGTTTGCTTTTGTAATATATCTTTCATTTTAATATTAATCGTTTTTAATAAACTCCGCTTTAACCGTCGGCAACTTTTATATCCTTGCTTATGAATTCTTTTGTAATTTGTTGATTTTAAATCGCGTTAGCCAACCTTACTTTTATTTAATTTTTTTAATGCTCATTGTACTGTAAAAATTTTATTAACTTTATTTTTTTGACATATAATTGCATCTTGATGAAATGTTCCAGCTGTTCTTAAATTAAATAATTGGAGCTTTCGTGTTAAGGTTTCTTTGTTCAAAATATCATAATTTATTGAATCGCTTAATAAACCTTTCCATGAGATTAAAACATTTAAATGATTCATTTCATTTTTTTGTACGTTCATAATATTTAATTTTTAATAAATGCTTTTGTTTTTATATAATTGAAATAAGCGAAAATATGATTTTTTCTACATATATCAACATATAAACGGAATATCGCAGCATAAAAATAGGCTTACATGAATGTAAATATTTTTTTGATTTATTTTTATATTTTAAATTAATCTTTTTCTTTATTAATGGACATAAATTTATTTATGGGAAAATTAAGTCATATAAATTGCTTCCGTATTTTTTAAGGAATATTTTTATTTTGTTTTTATTTCTTTAAAATTTAATTATTATGAGAAATGTTTTATTCGCGGTCGGAAAACTCTTCAATTTAAGGTGGGGAAACGGCTGGATATCTGCCTTTTCATCATTTGGACATATAATTTATTTTTAGCATTTTTATATTCATATTTGGTTTTAATTACTTTTTACTTTAATCAATTTTTTTATTTTGAAGTAAAATAAACTTTTTGTAATTTGATCTATTTATTTTTATTTTTAATATAAAATTAACAAGTTAGATCTTTAAAATATTTCTATTCATTTCAATTAATACCCATGAGTACGTTGTCAACATATAAGTTTTTGTCGATTCGTCGTGCCAAATTTGAATCGTACAGCTCCAAAAAGAAATTGGCTGAAGTTAAACCAAAGCTTACTTTGATTAAATTATTAGGTTATAATAAATTTTTATTTGTAATATGTTTCAGGTTTATTTTCCATTATTTTTGTTCGAAAAAATTATCAATGTATAGCTCCTTTTTTAATTAATAGTTATGTTTAGAGGCATTACGATTTTATTTATTCATGTCCGATTAATTAATATTTCTAACAAGCAAGAATATAATTTCATTTTTTAATTTATGTATTTTAAACATAATTATTTCATGCTAATAAAGATGAACATTTTTAAGTTAGAAAACATAGTATTTTCAACTTTTAAACATTAAAATACTTCTCTGTTTGATAGTCTTCAAAATTATTTTTTCTGTTTTTTTCAAATCTAATTAGAGCTCTCCATCATTTAATTAATAGTATTTATATTTATAATTCTATTCAAGCATTTTTAAAGTTTTGTTGAATTTTATTTTTAATAATAGTTTTTGTCTTTGATTTTTATTAATTGTTTCTATTTTTGTAAATTCTAATAATTTTTTAATTTTTTTAAGAATACAGGTCATAGAAGCAAGTTAAATATTGTTATTGTTAAAACAATTCAGTTTTATATAGGCTTTTATTGAATATCGCAGCATAAAAAAAGGCTTTCACAAATGTAAAAGATTTTTTGATTTATTTTTTTTATTTTAAATTAATCTTTTTCTTTATTAATTGGCATAAATTTATTTATGGGAAAATTAAGTCATATAAATTGCTTCCGTACTTTTCAAGGAATATTTTAATTTTATTTTTATTTCTTTAAAATTTTAATTGTTATGAAAAATGTTTATCATATTAATTAAATTAATTACATTGGCTAAATTGCACATACGGTGCAACAAACAAAAAAAGGTTTGACGATTTCTTTTGTATAAATATTAGGTAAATTTATATGTATGCATAACTTTCTTAATTAAAGTTTGATACGTATCATTTTCTCGGTGACAGATTTGATATTTTAGTTCACATGCATTTATGATTTCTTGTTTATATATAACTATGATATGAAAAGGAGCATATATTATTTTGTATTATTTTGGTTATATATACCTTTTATCATTTTTATCTTTTGCTTAATTCCTAATTCATTAATGTAATTAATAATTATCTATTTTGGAAGCAAATACTATTATTTCTTGTCCATTACGAGACTATTTACTGTTATTATATGTTTATTTCTCGTCATTTGCGTTATTAATTAGTCATGCAAAACGGTTTTTAAAAAAATGTTTAATAAATTAATAAATATATGATTTTAATGTAAGTAAGAGAGAAGAGACAATCTGTGATCTTTTTGTATTTGTGATTTGGTCAATTCAAATTTTGCGCATTTAATTTATTAATTTTTTTATATTAATTTATTTATGTATATTTTATTCTTAATTCTTTATTATTTAATATTACTGCTCTAGTCTTTTATAGCATTTGGCGAACATAAATTTGCTTCCTGAGCTGAGACGCCTTAAGCAATTTTTATTGAAATTATTTTTATTGCATAATAAAAGGTTTTATGATTATGATTTCTAAATTGTTATTTTTTTTAATTCTGTAATAAATGTACTTTTTATATATTGATTAATCGAGGTAATTTTGCTTTTATGTATCTTGAAAATAATTAATTAAAAGTAATGAATTTTACCTAATATCATTATTATTAATTTCTGCATATTGTTAGTTGTTTCTATCTTTAAGTCATTTTTAAGTCCAGCAGAGGTCACCGATGTTTTTCTTGTTCACAGTCATTCGTTGTGTTGTCAACGATCATCTGGTAAAATTTTATTTGAGCATCTTTTGTCTTATATTTAATTGAACATTGAGTTTATATTTTTAAATATTTAGTAAGAACATTTGATGATGTGGGGTTTTGCGTTTTTTTATTAGTTTAATAATTAATTTTTAGTGACGTTTATGCATTTTTTTCTGTCTTTTGGTGAGTTTATGAATTTTTATAAATTTTTGGCGATTTTGTTGCATTTTTGATGATTTTTTGACATTTTTAAAATTAATTTTTTCTCGAATTTTGGCGATTTAAAGTAAGCAAAATATATGTAATCCCTTAACTTCGTATGATACAGCGAAAGCTTGTTTATCTTTAATTTTTTTATTTTAATTTTTTTTCAATTTTATTAAAAGCATTAAAATTGATTATTTTAAAATTGATTCTGTTTTTTATGTTTTTTTACTTTGAAAATCTATTGATAAAAACAATTTACTTAGAATTGATTTTTTTTTTTTTGTAAAGCTTAATTACGTTTGCTTTTTGCTTTAAATTTCTTGTATTCTGGGGGATGATGTATTATACTTTGGTCATTGAACTTAATGAATCAGCTTCTTTTGTATAGTTTTTCATTTAACGATTTTTTAGTTACAGCTAACAATTCTTCTCGCCTTTTATTTTCTTTTTCGATTTTTTTTTGAATATTTTGTTGCTATGCTGTATGCTTTTCTGTTCGTAAACTTGTGATTTATAAAAAAAGATATTATTTATAAAAACTATATTTTTTACATTTACACAAAATTGTTTGATTATGATAATTATTTTTATGTTATTGATATTTAAGGTTATGAATTTTTAGTTAGAATTATTTTTCAAATATTGTATTAATTTGTTAAATCAAAATCTAAATTTTTGTTATTAGATCATTAAATTCGCCGTATTTCTTGTACATTGTTTTTAAATATATATATTTATTTGCAAAATCAAAATCGAAATTTTTGTGATTAGATTTTAGAATAGATTAAGCTTTAAATTGTTCATTTAATTCATCATTCAATTTTGATATCAATTCTTTGTCAAATTATTTTTATTTTTAATTCACAATGACAAGTTAAATCTTTAAAATATTTCTATTCATTTCAATTAATACCCATGAGTACGTTGTCAACATATAAATTTTTGTCGATTCGTTGTGCCAAATTCGATTCGTACAGCTCCAAAAAAGAAATTGGCTGAAGTTAAACCAAAGCTTACTTTGATTAAAATTATTAGGTTATAATAGAATTTTTATTTTTAATATAGTTCAAGTTTATTTTCCATTATTTTTGTTTGAAAACATTAGCAATGTATAGCTCTTTTTTTAATTAATAGTTATGTTTAGAGGCATTACGATTTTATTTATTCATGTCCGATTAATTAATATTTCTAACAAGCAAGAATATAATTTCATTTTTTAATTTATGTATTTTAAATATAATTACTCCATGATAATAAAGATGAACATTTTTTAAGTTAGAAAACATAGGATTTTCAGCTTTAAATATTAAAATATTTTATGGTTGAGAGTCTCTTCAAAATTATTTCTTCTATTTTTTTCGAGTCTAATTAAAGCTCTGCCTCATTAAATATAGTAATCTATTTACTATTTGTATTGAAATATTTTTAATTGTTTTGCTGGATTTTATTTTTTTATAATAGCTTTTGTCTTTGATTTTTATTAATTGTTTCTATTTTTGTTTAGTGTACTTTTGTGAGTTTTGACTCACGCGTTGTTTAATTTTTCAACTTTCAATTATTTGATGATAATTATATGACTTTATCCGCATAAATTATCAATTTATTCAAATTAATGTTTTTGTTGATAATAAAATATTAATAAACTTCAAGTTAAAACCTTAAATATAGAATTTCATAATTATTTCATTTAGGATCATTATTTAATAAGATTAAGATGTTCAATTAATTTTTTTTCATATTATTTTTTATTTATTTGTTCTTGCTATATTCTATTATTTTATTCAATTTTTTATTTAACTGATTCATTTAAAGAAATTTATGAGTTATGTAAATTATTTATTTTCTAAATCAAGACACACCTACCAAATACGTCCTATAATTTTCATTATCCATTTTCTATTTTAATTTATTCTCAATTAAATTTAAGGTTTAATTTCTAGTAAATAAGATTAAGAACATATAAACATTTTGTATATTATTTTGGTTATATGTACTTTTTAGTTATTTTCTTTAAATTTTTGCTTACTATTATATATAATTATTTTTGATGATAACGATTCTCTTCTATGCTTGAATGAAACTTCTTTTAAATAAATTTTCGATTAATTAAATTGTTTAATTTTCATTTTAATTATCCGTTAATATTTTTATTCTATTTTTATTTCAGTGATTCATTTAAAGAACTTTTATGATTCATAAATTATTTGTTTTATAGATATATCTTTTAATTTCCCTTTTTTGTTGTGTTTTAAATATTGTCTGCTGAACAAGATTTCGCAGGGTGTAAAAATTCAATTTTTCGTTATTTAAATTTGTAAATATAATAAATATTTATGAATTTCTTTGATAAAAACTCAAGTTCAGGAGTGAACTATTTTGTTACAAATAAAGAAATTATTTTTTTCCTTTAAATTAGAATAATTTTAAATTTATTCATGTGTATAATTATTGATTTTTATATTGTATTAATTAATGTAAATTTTAATTATTTTATAACTTTTTTGTCTTGTATTTTTTCATTTAAAAAAATAAAAATATATAAATATTTAATTGATATTTTAATTGGCGTTTTAACTTGCCTTTCCACGTAAAACTTTTTCCGATTTTCGATGCTTCAATACACTTCGAAAGCTATATTAGATTTTGTGAACTATTCAATTGGTTACACAATTCCGATTTTATTTATTTTCTGATAAATTACAATATGGTTTTAAATTCTTTGAGTAAAATTTATTCACTTGGCCTAATATTTAAAAATTTAAATATATTTATTTTATGATATTTTGGTTGTTACAAATTTAAAGAGATTTTTATTATGTAATATAATTAAATCATGATTTAAGAAAAAAATTTCTATGATTTTATTTTTATTTCATGGCAAATAATTTTGTTGAAAAGATTTTTTATGAACATTTATTATAAAACCTTATTTAAATTAATATATGTTTATTACATTTTCAAATGACAATTAATAAAATTTTGGGTATGTTTGAAATTAAATTTAATTTCTTACATTATTATTAAAATAGTGTTATAATTTAAAATGTTAATTTTAAAAGCTTTTCTCCTTTATTCTTTTATTAACCTTTATTTTTCATTAGTAATGCATCAACGGCATAAATTCAACAATATGTAGCAAAATTTCTTCAAAGGGACCAACTTTGGGTCTTTTACAGTCCTCACGGCAAAGGAATTCGCACAAATAGGAGTCGAGTTTTGTGGTGTAGGCCCAAAACCCACAAGTACCACTTTTCCTCTTTTTAAATCGAATTTCGGGCATTTTAGATGGTATCGAATGAGCATTTTCAGAAAATTTTATTATACGATAAACTTCTTCACATTGTTAGCATTTTTGTCTTACAATGTCACTACATAACATTTTAAACACATAATGATGTGATTATAAATATTTTGTTGCTTTTTTATTATTATCGCATTTATTGTTCTTCTTTTATAATTTTTACAACCGATACATACCCGTAATTTCGGCATTTTATTTTCTGATTTGGTCCATCTCTGGTATAAACCGGCGGGACTTTAACTAATTTTTTATATAAGAAAATTTAAAAAATTTTTTAAATGGTTTAAAAATTGGAAAAAATTTTTAAAAAATGCGCGACCCGCGGCAATTTGTATGCGCGATGCGCGGCCGCGGTTTGTTTCTGTGCGCGCCCCACCCCTGGTTTGAAGCTTCTAGCGTGGGTTTCTATATCCATATTCCATCTTTTTCCATATTTCGCGATTTATGTCAATATTCCATGTTGTCCATATTTTGGCATTATGTTTCCATATTTTATGTCCATATTTTGGCATTTTTTCAAAAAATCTCAATTAGAACGGACCTCCATCACACAAATTGTGATTTGCCCCACAAAATCGAAAATTTTTTCCGAAAAAGAAATAAACAAAAAAGCGAAAATTTCGCTTTTGGGTTGGTATTTCGCTAAAAATGAGCAAATTTAAGCTATATCATGTTTTTTTCTTCTAAAATGGTATTTTGATACCATATTTAGCTATTTTTAATAGTTTTACATTACATTTAGAGAATTTGAAGAAATTTTGAAAATTATACCTTCAATTTGGAAAAATTTATGTCCATGTTTTTGCCATTTAAGTCCATATTTCGCGATTTTTGATTCATATTTTATGGCCATATTTTGCTGTTTTATATCCATATTTTTCCGAGCCTTACTAATTGCCTATAAAAATGTTTAGTTTTATTTTGATTTCTTTTCTACTTAGTATATTATGTATTTAGTTACAATCATAATTATAAAAGAATTTGCACCTTGGCTCAGTATTTTTTCTTTTTTGAATCATAGTTCAAATTTGGTGTAAAAATATTTTAATTAATTTAGAGTGTTTTTAAATTGTATATTTCCCTATTTTCCTGGAGAACAATTGACGCTCCGAATTGCTATTTAGTTAATTATTTTTAATTGCATTACTAATATTGTTTTATATTTTAAAAAATCATTTCTTTGATTCTTAAGAAGAGAAATTTTCTTATTTTTTATAAAATATTATTTTTTATATAAATACTTTTAATTTTTAGGGTATTTTGTCATTTATTTCGATTTTAAAAAGATTTTTTATATTTAAAATTTTAATAATCTAATTAAATGGTGTTTTTAAACAAGAAAATCATGATGATATTTTAAATCAGAAAACATTTTTCTCGATGAACTGACGAGTTTTTTTGAAATTGTATGACAATGGTTTTATCGACTTTTGTTGGATTTTTATCGACATTCATAATATATTTATTCTTAATTTCTTTAAACACTGTATATTTAAAATTTATTTTAAAATTTATCAAAATTTAAACCCAATTTTGATGATAGTCCATATTTATCTTGGAGCAAAAATTCAACGAATCTGTAGGTGATCTTTATTTTAAATTCATTAATTGTTGTAATTACAATTATTAAAAAATTAAGTTCTTTTTTCTGTAATTTATATAACTGTGATTTTATATGCGTTTTTTCGTTCCCATTTATCCATTTTTTGACAATTATTAATATTTTTCATTTTATTTATTAATTTGTCTAAGTAATTATCAGTTAACCAATTTAATTGTTTTTATCTTCAAAAAAAAATTATTAAATAAATGTTTTTTAAATTATGAGTTTTTGTTTATTCTATTATTTGCATATGACCTTGTATTTTATGTTTATTCTTCTTTTTTATTTGCGTATATTACTTACTATGAATTAATTTACTAGAGTTTGAACATTTAGCTCTGAGCTCTGAGATTTTTAGACGATTTTGGAGGTGTAGGTTTTTAGATATTCTTAATATTATAAATTATTATAAATCGTAGTATGTATTTATCTTCCTTATTTGTATTATTCGTTTTAATAATTACTTTTTTTATTGTAAAAAAATTCTGATGTAATTTTTTATACATTAACTGCAAATTTATATTTTGTCTCTTGAGTTACTCAGTTCTTATATAGGAAAATATGCTTCTTTTTCACAAAAATAGTTGACTACATTTTAAAATAACATAATTTGACAACATATGCCTTAAAAGTATAAATTAATTTATATAAATTTTTTAATATTTAAATTCAAAAATATCAATAAAATTTTTATCATGTTTCAGTTTTATATTTATTTCAACTCGTTTAAATTTTTAAATTTGTAACTTATTTGTATACATAGTGATGGAATGTGTGATCCCAGTGCTAAAAACTAGAGATTATTTGATCAATTTTCTGTTATTTTTTATTAATTAAATTGTATAGATTATATTTATTTAAGTGGTAATTTTTTCATAAACTTTTATTTATAAATTTTTAATAACCAACTCATGCTTCAGTTAGTTCATTGACCATCATTCGTTTGTATAGGAAGCTTAAGACAAATTTAGAAAAATTACCGAACATTAATTAAAATTTTTATCATTGTTATGTTTAATTTTATTTTTGATTCAAA